>JACXGM010022060.1:0-16925 GCA_016801145.1 Umbra pygmaea | reverse complement strand
TATTTGTAGGTGTCCACGTATTCCAGTTTGGACCCATCCAGAGTGGAGATGCTAGTCAGGTTGGCGGGTATGGGAAGTGTGCGGTTGAAAAGCATGCATTTAGTTTTGTTGGGATTTAAGAGCAGTTGAAGGTTATAGAAGGAATGTTGAATGGAGTCGAAGCTCTTTTGGAGGTTAGTTAATACAGAGTCCAATGAAGTTAGATGGAGACCTGGAGAGGCCTACCAGCCAGTGTCTCGCACCAACTTTGAAAATTGGTGAAGGATCAGTGATGATCTGGTAGTGCTTCTGTAAGGTTGGAATCAAGCCACAAAAAGGTTGTCCTGAAAAGAAATTAGCTTCCTTTTGCTTTGACAATGTTCCCTGAGTATTGTTTTTTCCAGCAGGACAATGCTCCATGCCACACAGCCAGGTCAATCAAGGTGTGGATGGAGGACAACCAGATCAGGACCCTGTCATGGCCAGCGCAATCTCTCGACCTAAACCCATTGAAAACCTCTGGAATGTGATCAAGAGGAAGATGAATGGTGACAAGCCATAAAAAAAGCTGAAGTGCTTAAACCTTTTGCCAGGAGTGTCATAAGGTAACCCAACAACAATGTGAAAGACTGGTGAAGAGCATGCCAAGATGCATGAAAGTTGGTTTAAAAATCAAGGTTATTCCACCAAATATTGATTTCTAAGCTCTTACAAGTTAACACGTTTAAAATCTGTAGTTTAAAAATGAATATTAACTTATTTTATTTGCATTATTCAAGGACTGACAACACTGCATGTGTTCTGTCATTTTTACTAGTTGTCATTTTCTGCAAATGAATGCTCTGAATGACAATATTTTTATTTGAAATTTGGGAGAAATGTTGTCAGTAGTTAATGAAACAAAACAAAAAAGTGTGGATTTTTCCCAAACACATACTATACAGATCAATAGTAAAAGCAGAGGACTGATGATTTTGCAGTAGTCTTAACTTTTTTTCCAGAGATGTATGTATGTACTGAATAAAGGATAACATTTAGTATTTAGGCTTCATTCATTCATCCACGGAATGGATATTTCCAAGGTTTACCAGACACTAAAGACTTACCCAGCTGCCCTCCATTCAGTCCCATTGTGTAAACAGCCTCTCTGGTCCACAATACTGAGTGAAATCTTCCTGCTGCAACACCAATTACAGTCCTGCCTTTGAGGGTCTTGGAGAACACCTGCATCACATTGGACAGGGCCAAAGTCAGTCAACAACAAACACACACCGCAGTCCAAAAAACCACACGTTCTACTTTCTTGCACTGTAGTAATCTTTGTCATACAATTTCGGCCAGGGATATAATTGCTTAATCATGAAAAGCGACAACATGTTGAAATGGTAAAACATTTTTACTGATTTCTGTATTTATATTCTAGGTAAACAAATCCCTTTCTTCTGTTTCCTGTGGTACTGAAGATTGCAGTTCACAAGCATAGTCCAACTAACCTGAACAACCAGAAGCAAATATGCCAAGAAAAATGGACCAAAATCATTCAAATCCTGCTTGTATAGCATTTTATTGAAACATGCCTTTACCAAATATTAATGTGTGGGAGTTCAAGTGTGAAAGGTTTTCTTAAAGGAACACTCTAGCCATTAAACACCTCAATTGTTTTCCAAGTCATATTTCCGCTACTATAGGCACAAAAAAAAACTTTCAATGCATTCTGAAGTTCCCAAACCGGCCACCATACGTTTGTGAATTGCATTCCATTTATGTCACTGAGATACTCTTTGAAACTACAGCGGGCACGGCTCAGTTGTATTCCCATCTCGTTTATGTCACAACCATGGATCCTGTTGATTGGATACTAAAAGTGTGTAATTTGTGTGTACGCATTGTACCCATTGCATTAAGAGTTAAAGCAGGATTTTTTTCTTCAACAATGGTGAGTGCAAGTAACGAAATACCTGAAAAGCTGGACAATTTCAACTTTGATCAAGTATTATGGATTGGTAGGTCAAGGTCAAGGTCATTTTATTTGTATAGCACATTTACAACAGCCACTAGGCTGACCAAAGTGCTTTACAGAAAAGTAATACATCTAAAAAGAAAGTAATAAAAAATACCTATGTAACAACACACAGTAACACAAGTATGAATGCAGTATCAAACGTAGGCTAAAAATAAAAAGGTAAAATCAGCCAGAGATAAAGGTTAGTATGCTAAAGAGAACAGGTGGGTTTTAAATAAAGACTTAAAAACAGACAAGGTAGGGGCCGTTCTAATTTCTAGGGGCATGGAGTTCCAGAGTCGCAGGCCTGCTACCGCAAATGCATTATTATAATAATAATAATAATAATAATAACAAGCCATACATTTCAGCTGGAACACAGTAGGGAGGAAATATGGGAAGGGCTCCTGCCCAAAGTTATTGTTTGAATCGGTCGAGCTCTCAATGGTAACAGACAGAAAGTGTTTTGTTTTAAAGAGTGGGGCAAGAAATGTTCTTGATTTCAAGCATTTCCAGCCTAGAAAACGATTACATCTTACATGGACCAAGGTGTTTTTAAAACGTTCTACTCATTACCCCGAAAAAAAATATCTGGAAAAGCCAGTCAGGCCCAGGCTGTGTAACACTAACAAGTAATCATTGGACTATTTGGTGGAAATAGTTGTAAAGTTGGCAAGTAAATTAATTATAAAGATTGGTATAATATTCATAAGCATGTATAAATCAGTCAGTAATAATATTTTAAACTGTCCGTAGACAAGATGTGAAGTTAGTTAGTTCCTAACAAACAATTAGCTTAGCCTGCTGTGGATACTCACTTATGGAAAAAGTTGTAAAAATTAATAACTTTGAAATGTATCGGTGGTTACGGTGTTGTTAGCTAGGCCAAGGGCTAAACTAGCTAGCTAGCAATCATGTATCGTTTGTGCAATTGAGTGATAATTTCAACTTCATTTAGAAATGTATCAGTGACAGATTATGATTAAATCTGTACCTACTGAAAAAAGATGGGGCATATCTCTTGGAATATATTGTGACCCGTTTTAAATGTTACGATGTATCATCAGTAGCTAGCAATTTACTAGCTTAAGCTAAATTCAACATCACCAAAGTGACTCCAAGGGCACAGGTGCAAAGTTTGCATTGAATTGACCATGTGGTATTTCAATTATGAATGAAAATATAAGTGCCCGAACAGTACTCTAGTCTGTTTTCAGAAGGAGATGCAGAAAAAGCAGTGTACATGTCATAAATAATTCTAGGGTAAAAGTTATTAAATTGCTATATTAAATCTTTGTGTTTACTCAGGAATTACTTTTAAAGGACCATTCCAAATTCCCAAGCCAATCTCTCTTTACAATAACAGATCTTTAGTTTGAGTGTTTTCAAAACCAAACAGTGTTACATATCAATGTGCCATTTGTAATTTAGTAATTTTAGACAATTTTGAAGGGTCTGAGTAGTTTTGCAAAGCACTCTAGCTTGTCCTTTATCTTACCCTACAGGGAAGCCCCTCATCTAGCCCCTTAACTATGATGTCTCTAGGGTTAGCACACTCCTACCTGTTTAGGCAGGTGGCTAGAAGCAGGTGGGGGAGCCAGACCAAGCTGGTGAAAGGTGTTGAGGCCAAAGGTGTAAACGTAGCCCTCCTCTGTCAGCACCACCGTGTGGTCCTTGGCAGCAGCAACCTGGGAGCAGTGATGGGACAGGAGCCCCTCCACCAACCGAGGGATCTAAATACACAAAAACAAGAGGCCAATTAACCCAATATCCACAACTCGATATCTCTCGAATAGTGTATTATAGCAGTGCAATACTACCGAGTGTTTGCTTGAGCCTGCCCAAAGTTTCCTTCAAAGTAGGATATTGTTTGAGATTGTGATTCATTTGGATATGACATCTTTGTCTCTATGTGCAGTATGAGTATATCAAACTAAATTATGCACATCCAACTTATCAGGTGCAGGACAGAAAATGTATCAGAATGAAGGAAAGGATGTCAACAACTATGGCGTGCTCCTATGGTGTATTATTATAATGCACAACTCTTTGTTCAAAATGGGATCTTCATCAGGTTGATGACCTGTAGTGCAAATAACCATCAGTCTTTCAACTAATATTTGTAACAAATTGTGCTAATGTGAATAAGCATATTTCAAACTGAAAGCAGAGATATGAACAGGATAACCACACATTATTCATACCACAGGAAATGTCTGGTAAAATACAGTACAGCCTTCTCACCATATAGGTCTGCTCATCCCCGTGTCCCAACCTGCCTCCCTGGCCGTGTCCACAAGTATATACCTGCCCCTTTTGAGACAGGAACACAGAGTGGAACTTACACAGCACCACCTGAAAGACAAAGAAACACATTTTTGGTCAATAACATAGTCCTATGCATCGCAGTGATTCTGTTGCAATCATTTAAAGACGCTTTACATGGGCCTCCTGCATGGCGCAGTGGTCTAAGTTGGTGCCTCGCAGCACAACTTTGTCACGGTGGCTGGGGTTTGAATTCTGATTATGAATTTCTGACTATACCTTAGATGGGATAGTGTGCGGGGTTGACTACTTGTGTGCATGTTGCCGCCTAATAATTCAACCCCATTCCTACAGTGGGTAAAAGCAATTCCTTCCACATATGTACTGAAGGCTTCCATGTTGAACAAGCAGCATGACTGGTCTTGTCGACAAATGCTTGGAGGTGCTGAGACAACTTAATGAAGAATTGGCCATGACAAAATGGGTGGGGAAAAAACAGGAAGAAAAATTATGCATTCCAGGGTTTTTGGCCACTAAAAGTGGCACAGTTAAGTCAATGCAAGTCCCTGAAAGTTATGCACTGTCATGTACAGTATCTGCCAATATGTGCCGCACAGACAGGTATTGTTTGTTATTCTAATAGTTTATACACATATAGGCAATATATTACCATGCAGGCAAAATGGGAGGTTTAAAAAAGAAAATTGATCTGGAGGTTCACAATGTACATGTATTAAGATGGGAGTCACCTTCATTTCTTTCATTCAAAAGACATAAAATACAATAAACTTTGTATCCCAACAACATTTTTCCAGAGGAAATTAGTTCATGGAGTTATTGTATGGTATGTTGTCATATTGCTGGTGGTAAAGACAACATGCTGGATTGCTAATAGTTTCTTTCCATTTCCCTGGCCAAGGCACTGTCATGGTAATAATCAGTTAGTTGTACTACAGGCCAGGACATAAGTGGAAAAGCAAACATAATTACTAATGCATTGCTCCCGTCCCGGCTCTCAATAGGGCAAAAGATGTTTCCTTGAGTACCACATTGATAACGAGACAGCGGCACACACACATGACCGTAGCTCACTTAATTAAAGCATGTCATCCTGGGATAAATATTTAACTCCCAGCACCTGTTGGACTGCGGGCAGGTGGTACTCAGTACAAAAGCCTTGCTGCCACTACATGTGTGGTGTACCACTATGTTGATTAGATCGTTTGAAACGGAATCTTCCTGCTGAGAAAAGGAAGCATTTTTGGGTGTAATCTGAGTAAAATTAAATTCAAGAAAATGTAAAATATGAAAAGCTTTTGATTATAAAAATTATAAAAGTGAAAACTAATTCTTTTTACAAGCGAAAGCATTTAAAATCCTGAACATGTTCTGGGACATTTATTCAAAAATGCTACTTTTAAATTATTTTTGAATATTAATCATTTATAAAATATAATATAATTATTTTGAGTCAATTGTGACCACTGGTTTCACTATTAAAAGTGCCATGGTAAGGACATGAGCTGCTGTCGTTGTATTTTTGAGTCACTGCATTGTGACCACTGGTTTCACAATTAAACGTGCCATGGTAAGGACATGAGCAGGTGTCGTTGTATTTTTGAGTCAATGCATTGTGACCACTGGTTTCATTATTAAAAGTGCCATGGTAAGGACATGAGCTGCTGTCGTTGTCTGACAAAGAGATTTGGAATGTTCATTTCTGACTGCTTACAGGAAGATGAGTAAAAGTTTTAATTTCCTAATATTAACCTTAACTTTGAAAAAGGCATTTACATACAACTTTTGATGTTCATTATGAAATACAAGTACTGTAGCTAAAAATGTGTTGAGTAGACACAATCAATTTTTACTAGTTTTTCATTACAGTAGTCATAGGCTAAGAAAGTATAAACAGTGCCCTCCTTATTAGGACACTAATTTCAAAATGGCTAATTTGCTGTACCTTCAAAGCATACTTGAATGAGACCAGAGGACACTTAGTTCTGGCTGTTTCAACATATACAGTGGCTAGAAAAGTATGTGAACCTTTTGGAATTCCCTGACTTTCTGCATAAAGTGGTCATCAAATTTGATCTGATCTTCATTTAATTCACAATAATTGACAAACACAGTATGTTTAAACTAATAACACAAACCAATTCTGTTTGTCTTTATTGAACGACTGAAGCATTAACAGTGCAGGGTGGAAAGATATGTGGAACCGTGTGGGAATTTCACAACAACCATGACGGCTCTAACAGGAATTACGGCTCTTTGAAAGGAAACAGATCTTATGGCTCCGTTCCTTTGAAAAAACGGCTCAACTTTCTTTTTTTGGGGGAAGTGGGACTTGTTTTATGTGAGATATCGCTAGGATAATGATAGCGTAGGCTACAAATTAGAGCAGATTTAAACAGAAATCCCACCAATATAATTTCATTTCGCATGTGAGGACTAGTTTTAGCAGCACTAAATTACTTGTATTGCTAGACCTAATATCAATGATCCCATTGAACACATTACACAAGGTGACAACATATTCCTCTGCTTTGTTACCCTCTGTATGAAATGTAATAAAGTTGCCTTGCCTACACTTATGCTACACTTTACATGTAGGCTATATTAGAAAATATTTTATTGTCGCAGTAAAAAAATAACTGTTGTAAAAAACAGATTTTAGACAAATCAGCTAGCTAAACAATTATATGAAAATTTCATTAGAGGACTTAAGAATAGTAAAACGTTACACTCTGCTTTGTCATTTTTTTTGGTAAAGTGCATCCAAACACTGCTGCGTTTTTGAGTTAGGCTCAGTTTCTTTTTCAAATGTCAATGAAACACGTCTTTGTATTGTAGTCGTACTGTTGTTCAGAATGTTCACTACTCACGTGACGTCACAAAGGGGAGTGGATCATACAGGCTGTGAAATTATGGGCAGAACGATAAAAAAGAAAGGTTCAAGTCAAAACAAGTACGACTCAGTTCCCTGTTCTCATACCAAAGAGCTGTCCAAACAACCAGATTGTTCGCAAATGTATGTCCATCATGAAATTCCTACCCTGAGGTGGACCCTTGAATTCAATAACTGGTGGACCATCCTTTGGCATCAATAACTTCAACCAAATGCTTTCTGTAGTGGTGGATCAGAATTCTGCAAAGTATTCTAAAAAGTATTTCTGTTCAGCAATATTTTTGACATGTCTGGTGTGAATTTCTTGAGGTCATGCCACAGTCTCTGAAATACTGTAGAGGTCAGGACTGACTTGGCCACGCCAAAAAGTGTATTTTCTTCAGTTGAAGCCCTTCTGTTTCTGATTTACTTCTGTGCTTTGGGTCATTTTCGTGTTGCATCACCCAACATCTGTTGAGCTTAATTGGCAAACAGATGGTCTTACATTCTCCTGCAAATATCTTGAGGTATTATTTTTCTATTAATGATAGCAAGCATTCTAGGTCCTTAGGGAACAAAGCTGCCCCAAACCATGATGCCCCCTCCAACATACTTTATAATTGGGATGAGGTTTTAATTTTGGTGTGCTGTGCCTTTTTTGCCACAAAGCACGCAAGAAAAAAATTTAAGAGATCACTGCAAATCTTTCTTAAATCAACCCCATTGAGAATCTGGAATGTGATCAAGATGAATGCTTACAAGCAATCAAACAAACCAGTAGCGGTATAAACACCAATGTGAAAAACTGGAGAAGAGCATGCAAAGATGCATAAAAGCCAATAACTATTTAATTGTTATTATTCCATTAAATACTGATTTCTGAACTCCAAGTTAAACCTGCATTAAGTAACTTTTAAAACTAAAAGAAAAATACAAAAAACTGTTTTAGGACTAGTAAACATTAGGAATTAACATATTGGATCCATGGATGGAAAAAGAAGGAATTAGAAATAAAGGCCTGCCTCTAACAAAAGCCTGCTTCAAATAAAAGCTGGTTACCTTCTGCAGTAGAGGTAAGTAAAGGCCCCGGTTTTTATTTGAGGAAATACGGCTTAAACACATTAGTATTGTGTGGTTTGAAAATTAATATGAGCTTATTTGCTTTGAGTTATTCGAGGTCTGACAACACTGAACCATTTTGTTATTTTGATCAGTTGTAATGCTTTGCAAATAAATGATCTGAATGATAATATTTTTGTCAGTAGTTATGGAATTAAACAAAAATGTACATTTTACTAAAACATCAATAGCGGAAACAGAGACAATTATGATTTAGCAGTATAGTGTTGTGTTCCTTCAAAATCAACTCATCTTTGGTGTAATCTCTCCAGATGTGCATTTTATAGGACAGGGCAGCTCTAACCAACACCTCCAATCTCCTCTCATTAATTTGACTCCAGTAGGGCTGGGCGATATGGCCTGATTTGAATATCTCGATACAATATGTACTCCAGAGCCGGTTCGCCTGGCAACACAATAATATGTCGGCAACACAAACTCAGCTTTTTTTCTCTGGAAAAAAAGCCTAAATATTTTTTTTTGTGTATTCATATGATAAGCCCTTCTTTAGTAATTAAATAAAATGAAATCGCAATATCATCCATTTTTTTATGTGTTAATTTTTTTTGCCACCATACCGTCAGCATTGCCCTCTGCCCCCAGTCACATGACATTGTTTGTATTCTCATGTGGGCGGTCTAAAGGGTGCACTGCGAGGGAAGGAGAGGGAGAACCCTTCCGTTTTCATGTGACTTTTTGAAGTTATGGAGATAATGACAAATGCCCTGTGAATAGTAAAAAATATATATCCACTTGTGTATCGAATAATGTGCAGTTTCAACTTGTAACGTTTGCATCACGTCACGCTACCTTGCCTTATATTGACGTATAATCATGCTACATTACATGAACCAAAGCTAAGTAATAGCCTATGAAGCAGCTACCCCCATTGGGCTAACCACAAACATTCCAGTTTACAGAACATTTGAGAACCTGGGGAAAAAGTAAAATACTTTTACCAGCTGTATTGAAATAAGGGTTGGTAAGCTCATTATAACATGTTTTAATTGTTCTTTATACAATATTTATATCCATATATGTATAGATACACAAACAAATATTATTCATGGCACCAAATCATAACAGAAGTACACAAGAATCATTGAGTGAAGACAGTCTGAAAAGTCAACTGGCTACATTAAATTGTTTAATAAGTTACTTAATTCTAATAATTATTTTCAAACTGAGGTCCTACCACAAGCCTCCAGACCACAGAGTGAGGGAGAGCCTGCGGAGCATCACACAACTAATCAGACAGGTACATAATGAGGGTGGTATGTGTTTAGTGAGTTTCTTCAAAAGGTCAGTGAAAGTATTATAACGAGAAAGATAGATGATGTGGACAATAGTTTTCTTCATTTAAAAGGTAAATTATAGAACTTATTCAGAATTATATTATAACATTTCTTTTGGAGACAGTCTTTGCTGAGCATTGAAATAGCTTTATAGTTTGATAGGAGAAAGATAGATCTTGCCTTGATCACATCAATAACAATGGCGGGGGGGCATTCATCATTGGTAGCAGTGTTAAAATGTGTGATAGCAAAAAAATATCTTGTTTCCGTGATTACACTCATTTTATAGTTACATGGTGGTATAACTGTACTGTACTATATAACTGTGGTATAGTACTGTAAATTATTATAGGATTCTAAAGGTTTATCGCTTTTTTCAAACTTGTATGAGAAAGAAAGTGACGGGGGGGTGCCCTTTTTAAATGTTAGAACAAAAGCCCCTCCAAATGTCTGTGCACGTCCCTGATGCCCTTGCTGATGGAAGGATGTTTTAACTCAAAATCTTACGATACATAGCCCTATTCATTCTTTCCTTTACACAGATCAGTCATCCTGGTCCCTTTGCAGAAAAACAGGCCCAAAGCATGATGTTTCCACCCCCATGCAGTAGGTATGGTGTTCTTTTGATGCAAATCAGCATTCTCTCTTCCAAACATGACGAGTTGAGTTTTTACCAAAAAGTAAAATTTTGGTTTTATCTGACCCTATGATATTCTCCCAATCCTCTTCTGGATCATCCAAATGCTCTCTAGCAAATCTCAGATGGGCATGGACATAGTGGCTTAAGCAGGGGAACATGTCTGGCACTGCAGGATTTGAGTCCCTGGCGGCGTAGTGTTACTGATGGTAGCCTTTGTTACTCCCAGGTCATTCACTAGGTCCCCCCGTGTGGTTCTGGGATTTTTGCTCACCGTTCTTGTGATCATTTTGACCCCACAGCGGGAGATCTTGCTTGGAGCCCCGGATTGAGGGAGATTATCAGTGGTCTTGTATGTCTTCCAAGTTCTTATAATTGCTCCCACAGTTGATTTCTTCACACCAAGCTGCTTACCTATTGCAGATTCAGTCTTCCCAGCCTGGTGCAGGTCTACAATTTTGTTTCTGGTGTCCTCTGACAGCTCTTTGGTCTTGGCCATAGTGGAGTTTCGAGTGTGACTGTTTGAGGTTGTTATCAGTATAAAAGACACCTGTCCACAAGTTCAAACAGGTGCCATTAATACAGATAACGAGTGGAGGACAGAGGAGCCTCTTAAAGAAGAAGGTACAGGTCTGTGAGAGCCAGAAATCTTGCTTGTCTGTAGGTGACCAAATACTTATTTTCCACCATAATTTACCAATAAAGTAATTAGAAATCCCACAATGTGATTTTCTGGATTTGTTTCTCATTTTGTCTCTCATAGTTGAAGTGTATCTATGATGAAAATTACAGGCCTCTCTCATCTTTAAGTGGGAGACCTTGCACAATCGGTGGATGACTAAATACTTTTTTGCCCCACTGTATATTTTATGCACTGTACCACAATACGTACTGTACTGTGGGTTAGGCGTACCGTTACACCCCTACTTGCCACTATGTTTTCTAAAAGCACTTTTGAGTTCTATATTCCCACTTAATGCAAGCATAAGTATTGGGACAATTTGAATTAAAGCAAATGCAAGTAATTATAAAATTAGTATTTAGTAGCAAATCCCTTGCATGCAATAACGGAAGGGAATTTGCGACCACTTGCCATATTCATATTATTCCTTTGAAGTGATTTGCCAAGCCTGTACTGTAGCCATTTTGAGTTGTTATCAACTCCCCATTAACAGCACGACCGGGTTGACAGGCATACCTGTAAAAACGCGAACCCAGCGATATCATCAGAGACAGATTCTACCCAACAATATTCTGCATGTTTCTAAACGACTGCATGACCAGAGACGTAGTAACACGGTTTGCTTGTCATGGTTGTCATGGTTTCGCTGATCTTGTTTGCATGTTAGTTTCTATTCTGGGGAGGAGGGGGCGGAGGGAGACAACTCAGGTATTTTAAATTTGGACTGCAGTACCCATTTTAACCGCTGGCTGTCTGTTTTACATATTGGACCTTTAAGATTTCTTTTAAATATAAAAAAATCTAAGCTAACCAACAGCATCATGTATTAATAGTTTTGCAACAAAGTATAATGAATGCAACCAAATGTTGTCTTATTGATCAATGAATTTTGGCCCACCGTTACAAGTACAACCCCTAACCCAAACCATATGGGTCAAAAGCACAATATATAATTTATGTCTGGACATATTTGTTAGTGTAGATCTCTGAACAGAAATCCTTCACCATGCGTGCTTTCGGTTTCTTGCCTAATGCTCCAACCACTTGGTTATCTGTATCCATACACTCATTCTCTCCCAGCAGCTCATTTAAATGAGATTACAGTTGGTCTCTGGCATGTTAAGACACACAAATCTACAGAGAACAACATTGATCTGCAGTACAATGTGTGTTTGTCTCATACTACGCACAAACTTTGCCTACATTACCCATAACGACTTCCCCATAACAACTCTGTGATTCCCATAGCTTGGGGGTGCTTTTCATAACAGCCTGTTCAAACTGCAATGGGTTTACCCCATATACCAAATGTAAATTATATTGTTCCCATAGACCGTATATACCACTGGACATAACATCTGTGATGTCACCCATTGTTTTGTGAAGAACTTATTTGGGTCATGGAATTTGACATTAAGGGCGCAGACATCTTGGTAGCGGATGTGACGATTTTAGACGAGAGGGAGGTGTAATCTAGCTAGCTAACTGATATTAATTGTAATGCTAACAAAAAAACAGTATTAAAACAAAATGTAACGTTACTTACCGGAAAAACCGAACTGCCAACTCCTTTGAGTGTCTTGTCATACAACCGAACGCCATAGCCACACCCTAAACCCCCCTGCTTTCTCACAGATTAAAATCAACAAGACCATAATTCAAAAAAATGAACATCACAGCTCTATTGCAAACAGACATATCGCTCCCACCTGGAATTCAGATAAAATGCAGGTTTAAGGCACTTCCGCATATGCGTTACTTTTCCAAACCAGATGCTCGCTCTCTAATTTCTCCTCAAGGGTGGCTGTTGCCCTTCAACCATGTAGATCCAGGAGGGCCACACTGAACATTTCTCAGATTAAAAATGTCCAAGTATAGCTACCAGTCTATCCATGGTTTTCAGAATTGTTGATTCTCCCTGACTGTAAGGCTTTATATATTTGGATATTAGCTAGATTATATTTATTGGTAAATTTTATTTTTTAACTCAAACCACCCAAGGCCAGAATTTGGGTGCATGCGACACCCCTGCCATTTACCATTTATACAACCAACCAAGAGCAACAGCAACTTAGACAAACAGCTTTGTTTTCCTAGTCTCCACACATGCCTGGGGAACCTGGGAGCCCAGTCTGCTGTGAGAAGAGAATCCCAGGAGGAACTCTGCTTTGCAGCAAAGGGAGACCCAGATGACGTGACTGTTATCCAGGAGACCCAGGTGGGACAACCTCTGTATTACATAAGCCATTTTGTAATGGGTCCCCTTGGTGATACACATTACTGGCAGAGGCAGTGAGGAAGAGGAGGCCCCAGGGAGACTAGCGTGCTTAAGGTGGGGAAGCCTCATCATGAATGATGTGAGAGAACATCTGCTCCACTTAAGGTAGGCTGTACTGCCAAGAATGAAAACGAACATTTACTGTATTTTCCCTGTATACTAGTTCTAAGTAGGACTGTTTTATGGGAGTTAGACTGTTTACCTGTTTGATGTAAACCCCGGTCCGGGCAAACGCATCCACAATCTCAGGGTGATGCCTGCTCTGCTGGTTGCCATGTCCCAGACTGAAATTGGTGTTGCTTCCCCAAGTATAAACCTCTGTAGGGTCTGCATGAGAGAGAAAACAAGATGTCTGCCCCAAGCCAAGATTTAATGCTACTTTCCACATTTAGTCATTTCTTAACTACTTAATGTTGTGTTAATTAACATATGTTCTCTAAAGCCTGACACTGCTAGAAATAAAATCATTAACCTGAAAGACCCTGGCTGGCCACAGCAATCATTCACTTCAATTTTTATTTTGGTAAATGTAAAGTGTCCTTGAAATGGCAAAGTATTTGGCCTAATGTGGCTAATCCCATTTTCTGTAAACATTTTATATTTTTTTCTATGGGATAATGTGCAAATAGTGTTTGGAATTCAAAAGGCCAAAAGTATGGCTTTGGATATGGATCCTAAACACTGAAAAGTTTATTCTCTCAGGAATATCCATTGGAGGACTAATTATATTTAAGATGCTTTTATCCAGAGTGACTTACAGCATTCAGTGCATTCATATTTTTCAAGCTGACCCCACTCGGGAATCAAACCCAATACCCTGGTTTTGCAAGCAACCATGGGACACACCAACAACATTTTTCAGTAGCCTAAACTGCATTTGTAACCAAGTGTGAATATACAACTAACGACTACTGAAAATGCACTGGAACAGCACCATAACTAGTTATTACTGATGGGAAACTCATCTATCACCATGAGCTCTAAAAATTAAGACCTTAGACATAAAGTACAAATATGGCCCTTCTGCCAGATAAATCCAACACAACAGAATTCATAAAAAAGCAAAGATAATATTGCTTGGACACACTGTAGTTTTAAGCCATTTAATGTGCAATAAAGTGGAAATATTTCAATTAGAGCTTCTTTTTCTTTATATTTTGTGGCATGAAACAAAACAGTTCCCAATTTTAAAAAACTGTCTTTCCCCATTTTAGTTAGTTGAATGACTCATTTTCGTTAGGATTGTAACTAAGGAAAGAGCCTAGCACCTATACCTAACAATATTCTCCCATGCATGCTCATCGCTTAATTCCGATTTGTCCAAAGTTGTCTTATTTTTATTTGGTGCAAGAGGTAATAATTCTAATCAAAACATTTAACATAGCTACATCCAACCTAGGATTTGAGGCCAAAAGTTTTTACTACCAGCTTGTGCAACCGGCCCCAGGTCATTGCAGCAAATGAGAATGTGTTCTCAGCAGCGGCGGTCGGTAAAACTTAATTAAGGAGGATGGGCTCACATTACACTCCAGACCGAGGGAAACAGAATGGTATCGCACACTGGGTTTGGTGCGTTGCGCACCGTTCCATTCGCTCCAGTTCTGAGCCTAACATGAGCCCATCCTCTTCAATTAAGATCGCAGCTGGTTCTCAGTCAACCTGGCAGGTTAAATAATGGTAAATAAAGAACAGCAAATAATCTTGATCTATTGGATAATTTGTCTTGTCCCCCCCTTCCCCCCACTACCAATTAGTCATGTCCAATTCCCACTGACCCTGACTTGTCGGCAGCTCCGCAACTCCTTGGACGGATGTAGGATGGTGAAGGCCGCTCACATGGTTCATCCAACCACGTGTCGCCTAATGGAAGATTATTTTCGCACTGCTCATCCAACTTGGAAGCCTTTAGTCAGTTCATGCATTGGATGAATAAACTTACCAACAATAATTCCACGATTGAACTTACAGGCACCTGATCTACACAGGAGTCACTGGAGAATGAAGAGGCAAAGTGGATATTCTAATTAATCTATCCTAACTCCTGGGCAGCGCTATGCCAATCGGCACTCCCTCGTTTTCAGGGTTACAGGGCAAAGTCGGAGAAGCAATCATTTTTTCAAATTTTGTTAATGTTTTCTTTTATTTTAAAGTTATTTTATTTCATGAATGACAATTTTATAAAACAATGAAATTTAAAAAAATTAATTCATAACAATTCATAGCACTGCTCTTTTCAAGATAAATGTTGTTGACCACTACACACTAGCATGGCTAGCTTACAAAGTAGAGTTTAGCAGTTGGATCACATCCATGTTCATTTACAAAAACGAAGTCTGGAATCTGACACAGTTTCAATTACCAACATGCAATTAAGCTCAACATGTCAACAGAACCTAAAATATTTAGCTGATATGCATCTTTTCAGAGATTTTAAATTTTAAGTTTTTTTTCCCATTCATTTCTCCTGTAGACATCTGGAAAAATCTGTATATAAATAGTTTTAGACTATTTCTTAGGCTAACCAGCTACGACGTGACTCATTAGCATACAATATATAATTTTGATTGATTCATTTTGCATGGATTTAGGGCCGTATCTTGCAGCCGGCAAAAACGCAGAGCAAAGCCTGAACGAAAGTGTCTTTGCTAGTTTCAGAACGACGCAGTTGACAATTTTCCATCCAGCGCCTGCGTTGTTTAAATAGCAAATGCACCTGTGCCCATCTTTGCGCCCATGGGCATGCTGGGAGGCTTATAGGGAGGTGTATTCAGGATAAATCATGACGCTATCTTGAGGAAAGTGATTGCGCCATTGACCAGCAAACAGCCGGTCTAAAGTCAATGGCGCAGCATGTCATTGTTATTTTAACAGCAAATTAGTCAAATGCACCTAGGCTTATGCACAGCGCGTGCACACTATGCTTGTTATACACACACAGGGAAGCACAGCAGCACACAAACATGCACAAGATTACAAATAAAAATATGACAGTGCAAATCCGCCGTTATAATACTAATGTGCCACGGTACAAACATGTCTGGCTCTTAAAGGGAAAGAGAGGTGACACTGATTGGTTTTTAGCATGTTACGCCCAAAATACACCCATGAATTAATGAAGACACTTAGTACAACCCTTTTGAACCATGCACCCTGTGCATGGACTCTTTTTTGTATCGCCAAACTAGCAAAAGTAGATTTGGACACGCCCAAAACGCACTTGCGCCATGCGCTTCATGCCATGTGTATAGATGGTTAAAATATTGCTCTTAATGTGATTGGCTGATTAGATATTTGCATTAACGAACAGTTGAATAGGTGTACCTAGTGAAGTGGCTGGTGAGTGTATATATTTGTAATCTAGGTTAGTCTGTGGATTTAGGACAGGGACGCAATCAAAATCATATGCTTCTGGTGGAAGCTTACAAAAATATATTAATAAAAATAATAATAATTTTTTATTGTGCAAATAAGGGAAAGATGGAAGTAGTACTAAACGGAATCGAAATGAGCTTCACCTGTCTTGGTATACACTACATGTAGTACTAAACAGAATCTAAATGAGCTTCACCTGTCTTGGTGTACACTACATGTAGTACTAAACGGAATCTAAATGAGCTTCACCTGTCTTGGTGTACACTACATGTAGTACTAAACGGAATCTAAATGAGCTTCACCTGTCTTGGTGTACACTACATGTAGTACTAAACGGAATCTAAATGAGCTTCACCTGTCTTGGTGTACACTACATGTAGTACTAAACGGAATCTAAATGAGCTTC
>JACXGM010022059.1:0-16926 GCA_016801145.1 Umbra pygmaea | reverse complement strand
ACCTATGCCTGTTTAGATTACTCTGCCTGTGGATATCCTAGCTGTACCGTTGCCTTGCATGCTATTACGGTCTGACCTCTGCGTTATTGTTTGGATTATTCTTTGCCTGTTCCTATGGACTGTCAAACAGGTCAATAAATAACATTGTTCTATTTTATCCACTTGAGTATTCATTATAGATTGAGTACAGACATTACAGGTGTGTCACTAATTGCCAATTAATGTAAATTTATTTATTGCTAAGTGTATCTGGGGGAGCAGTATTAAAGGCTCTGTTTGGTCGAGTTTTAGGTGGCCGTTCACAAGAAATGGTGCAGTCTGGGGACATGTAGGAGCTTGGTCATGGAGGAGCTTGGTCATGTATAAGCTTGGTCATGGAGAAGCTTGGTCATATATGAGCTTTATCATGTAGGAGTTTGGTCATGGAGGAGCTAGTTCATGGAGGAGCTTGGTCATAGAGGAGCTTGATCATGGAGGAGTTTTCTCATGGAGGAGCTTGTTCATGGAAGAGCTTGGTCATGTATGAGCTTGGTCATGGAGGAGCTTGGTCATGGAAGAGCTTGGTCATGTATAAGCTTGGTCATGGAGGAGCTTGGTCATGGAGCAGCTTGGTCATGGAGGAGCTTGGTCATGGTGGAGCTTGGTCATGGAGCAGCTTGGTCATGGAGGAGCTTGGTCATGGAGAGCGATGATTAAGCAGAGGTTGAGAGGCTTACGGCAGAGTTGAATCCACAGCTAAAGATACAAATAAAGGCCTGCCTCCTGGACTAAGTTGCTTCCTGTGTTTGTTTGGTTTTTGTATTTATGTGATTTGTGTAGGAAATGTAGTTCGCTGTTAATTTTCATGGGTTGCTCTTAGTTAATCCATGCCTTATTTATATTTATTACATTTATGTATGAAATTGTGTTTCTTATGTTTGTTCTCTACTTGTCACGGTTTCCTTATGGATTTGGACAGGTGTGTTTTTTGTTCTCCCCTATGTTTTATGTCATAGTTTCTACCCTGTGTGTATTGTTTTGGTTTCTGTTTCCCACTTCTCCAGTCGCCATGTTTACATTGTCCAATAGATCATCATCAATTAATCAAACTAGCTGCATTCATTCTGTAATTAGTTATGTATTTATGTCCTGTTTGAATGTTTGTAAGCTGTCAGGTATTGTTTCTATGTCAGTCTGTGTGGGTTATTGAGAGAAGTCGTTTTACTTTGTATTAGGTGTTATACATATTAATTTAACGTTGGATTTCACTCTCAAAACGTGGTGCCTGTCTCCATTGTTTCACCCCTCATGGAAGCTTGTTATGACACTACTTCACTCTGCCTGCTCAACCCAGATCCAAAGATCCTTTCCCTTATTTATTTACTTATTTCTTTGTTTATTTCCCTATACCCCACATGATGTACTGCATGCTTGTGTATATTTGGTGTGGTTGTGGTGTGTAGTATTTGGTTTGGTGGGAAAGTTTATTTTTGAACCCAGTTTTGTACCCAGTGCAAGATGGTAGTGTATAAAAGTACATTTGTGTTTACAGTGTGGTATGGCTTTTGGTACAGGTGAGTTGTGGTTTGTTTTTTGTGCAATTATGTTGTCTCAGTAAAATATGGCAAAAAAAGTATGACAAAGTCAAACATCTCTATGTAAAGTAGTGCCCTACACAGTGGATAGAGTCCTGGTCTAAATTAGTGCACTACACAGCAGATAGAGCCCTGGTCTAAATTAGTGCACTACACAGCAGATAGAGCCCTGGTCTAAATTAGTGCCCTACACAGCAGATAGAGCCCTGGTCTAAATTAGTGCACTACACAGCAGATAGAGCCCTGGTCTAAATTAGTGAACTACACAGCAGATAGAGCCCTGGTCTAAATTAGTGAACTACACAGCAGATAGAGCCCTGGTCTAAATTAGTGAACTACACAGCAGATAGAGCCCTGGTCTAAATTAGTGAACTACACAGCAGATAGAGCCCTGGTCTAAATTAGTGCACTACACAGCAGATAGAGCCCTGGTCTAAATTAGTGCACTACACAGAATATAGAAGACAGCATTGTCACATTCTCCCTTCATAGCTTGATCCTGGGTTGTGTAGGCCATGTAGCATGAGTCAAAACAGGGTGTTACACATTAAGCCAACTCTTAACTAGGTTGTAGGTCATGGCAGCCTGCTGTAACCCTGCCCCATCCTGCCCGGCTACCAGTCTGGAGCATAGCATGATGAACTACAGCTGCCTAGCATGAACAAAATGTTCTTACTGTCATCTTTCTAAACTGCTATCGTTATATGTGTGACATTTCACACACGGGTTCACCTGCTGCTGTTTCAAACTAAGAGACTTTCAGAGGATCCTGTTGCTAGACCACTATCAGCTGTACCCAGAATGTGTAGAGGGCCAAAACATGTCCTTCTCCCACCGTCAGCTGTTTGATTCTCATCCAGGGACGAGGTGATGTGTTTATGTAGGACAGAGCTCACAGTACAAGGGGGCATCTGTGTGATTGCTTACTGGCAGCTATGTTTCTGTCATAGAAATTAAATCTATAGAAGCCTTATTGAACTAATAAACAGCTATATTTATTTGCATTGGTATGGCACTTCTATAAATTCAATTTCTATGTTTCTGTCCTCTATAACGCCCACATTCTCATATCCAGTTGAAGCAGCATTTGCTTCCTTTGTTTTCCATTTCTCCTGACCTACTTTCACATGGCCTGGAGCTCAGATTTGAATGCATGGCGCTCACAACACCAGGGTTGTCTTCCAAAAAAAGCCTCTACATCAAATTAATTATATTCTTTTATTTCAGTTATCTGACTCCAAATACTAAAAGTTTGACCTGCAATAAAGTTGAGGAATAAATGTAGGTTCAGTGTGATTCTGTTTCTGTTTATACACAACATATTCAGTCTCACAAGGACCCCGTTTATACACCACACATTCATTCTCACAGGGACACTGTATATACACAACACATTCAGACTCACACGGACTGTCCCCTGTGTGAGGCGCAGCTCGCTGGTCCCATGGCACAGGCACAGTGGGGGACCCTCTGTTGTTGTCCTCTCCTTCTCCTCCGGCATCCTCACGGAGGGAGGTGCTACAGGCTCAGGCCTGGAGGACTTCGAAGATGGCACAGGGAAATGGAGCAGAGCGGAGATTGTGGGCAGGCCAAAGGGAACATACGTCCACCAGGGTGACTGCTGGAAGGACTCTGGTATTACTGGACCAGACTGAAGAGGGAGAGGCAGTGAGGGAGACTAGCTGACTAGGGCGGGCGGCAGCTAGAGTGGAGTTGGGGCATGCCTCTAGCCAGAGGCGTCATGCCCATTGAAACTGAGGGGGCATGTGCCCCTTCAGATCTTTGAGCCAAGTGGATTTTCTTTTTAATATCTGTATTTGTGGGCACATGTTTGCGTGTGATGTGCACACTGTGCCCCCTTAAAAAAATAGGTGCATGACGCTTCTGCCTCTAGCCAACTAGGGTGCGCGTGTCGTGTGGAGGCTTCAACTGTAAAGGGATTAAAACGCTGTGTATTATTCTCTGTGTTGTTTTGTGACTATGGGCTGTATGTCTGTGGGAGGGAGTTATGCAGACTAATTGACATTGTTTGGGAATATTGGACTGATTGGACTAAGAGGTGGCAGCTGGGAAGAAGGCTTCTCATGAGACCGGATTGGTTTAGAGTCACAGGAGGACAGACAAAGATGACGGGCAGGATCAAGAGGGGAGCAGTTATCCTGGCTGACGTTAAAAGCGGCTAACGGCCTCCAGCTTCCATATATTGGATATGACATCCTGGACTTTGAGGTAGGGGGAATAACTATATGGGTTAAGCGGGTGGTAGTTGTTGAAGACCGACATATGCCGGCAGGGTATGGAATTCTGGGAATGAATGTGATTAATCTGTAACGTCCAGCCCTGGATGGGCTGTGAGGGGACTCTGTTTCCTTTGAGTTGCTCCCCTATGTGTTCTTGTTCCCAGTGTGTATGTATTATGTTCTTAGTGTTTTTCAGTGTTATTAGTTAGTCTGTTCATTTTCACATTCATTGTCCCTTTCGAGTTACTGCCCTGTGTGTTTTTGTTTAGATTCCTGTCCTGTGTGTTCTAGTGTTCTGGTTTCTGCCCTTTGTGTTTTGTTGTGTTTTGGTTCCCCCTAGTGTCCCTTATGTGCCTTGCTTTGTTCCAATCTCTGTATTGAGGTTTCTGTCTTGTGTGGTTGTGTCAGTTAGGTTACGTTGTTGTTAATTAGTCCTCCCAGGTGTTTTGTGTTAGTCTTCATTTGTTGGAGTATTTAGCCCTTGTGTTTTCTCCCTGTCTTTGTTGATCAATGTTCCCTGTTACGGGTTTCCTGTGAAGTGTTCCTTGTATAGCGTTTTGGATTAAATTCGGTTTAGCCCCTCGTGGCAGTATTTGTTTTGTAGTCCTTGACAATAAATATACATTGCGTTTGAAGTAACCTTTGCATCTGTCTCATCTTTATTGCTTCATTGAGGGATACACGTGACATAATCATTGTTGGGAGGTTCTGTTCCAAGGGAAGCATCCCAGTGCAGCAGTCTGCTTTGCCTATGCGTGCAGGGGTAGCCTGGAGTAAAGCCTTCCAAATGTGCCAGCATGTTCAAGAGGCGTCAAGAAGGGACAACATTACAGGGGTGGCCTGGTTACCAAGAAAAAAAGAGGCAGTGGAACTCACTGCTCTCACAGAGGTGCTGGTGTGGGCGGAAGCACCCACTAATGTCAGCCATGGCTGCCACTGCCTACTGATAGATACAGGACCTTGGCAGTGAGGATACTGAATGGAGGATTGCTGGGGCGGTTTTCCACCTGACTGACAGCGAGGTGTCACTAGGGATCTGCAACCCCCACCCCATCCTATTCAGTTGCAAGCTCGGAGGCCGCTAGCCCAAGTTTGCTCTGCTCGAGCCAGGGGCCATGAGCCATATCAACTAGTGCTGCAGCGGACAGGCAAGAAAGAGGTGGAAGTGGACGTGAGACCTGTGTGTGCTGCCCCCGCTACTAACCATCAGGTTCTGTCTTTACAGGGGGAGAGACTGATGGTGAGCCAGCAGGTCCAATTGTCCGCGCTACTGGCGAAATGGGCCTGGGTGTTTGTAGCACACAATGGTGATAATGGCCACATGGAGGCGGTCCTTCACCAAATTCCCACAGGAGAGTCCCCTCCAGAGGTTGATGCAGCGCTGTCAGGGCGACCAGGGGCCTCATTTATAAATGTGGCGTACGCACAAAAGAAGGCGTACGGCGCTCTCTACGCAATAATTGGGATTTATAAAAAGCAAACTTGACGGGAAAATATGCGGTCCTTCACGGAAACTCTGACCCATGCGTACGCACAAAAACAGGTGAAATGAGAAATGGCGACACCGCCTGCAGATGTGTGAAACACATGAAGCTGTCTGAAACTGCAGACCGTTGTGTAGCTAAACGAAATCGAAATACTGCCTCTCATTAATAATATGAACATTTCACAAACCATTCTTACAATCAACAGCCTGTGGTGGAATACAAATGAAATAAAACAAGATTGTAGCCAACTTAAAAGACATATTTGCAAAAAGAACACTCAAACATGTTCTGTAATTATATTGGCATGTTATGTAATTCATCCTCATAAATAATACAGTAAACAAAATAATGTTTAAAACATATCCTTGTCGATGCGTCCGTCTGGCGGAGCAGACATACATTACATTAGATAGATGTCTTCATTGTCCACTGGGGAAAGTTGTATTCATAAATATCATCAGCTACGGAATCATGGTGTTCATGTATATGCCATTAGTCCGTTTCATTTCCATCCATAAATTGTTCCATTGTGACAGATGTCTTAACCATTTTGAAAGCTGGAATTAATTCCATTTGCGCATAATCCAATTTACAATTACATGAATACCGACATCTGTAGCTGATCAGATACAATTACCTGCATGGTCATAAAAAGCCATGATGCCAACCCAATGCGTAATGACGCACAATGGCTGATCTTGCGCTGTTAGAAGATGTGGCAAATGGAAGGATTCGGAGGGAACGCATTTTCAGACAGCAAGAAGACTTGCTGGTAAATGAGGACGAGTGGCTTATGAGCCGGTTCCAATTTCCTCGGGGTGTCCTGTTGGACCTCTGTGCTCTATTGGGCCCAACGTTACAGAGGAGCACTCTGAGAAACCATGCCATGCCAGTCCCACTTCAAGTCCTTACAACACTTGGATTTCTGGCGACTGGCACTTTCCAGAGGGAATTGGCTGACAGGTCTGGGATTTCACAGCCAACCCTTAGCCGGGTTATGCCAGACGTGTTAATAGGTGTAATT
The DNA here is from genome assembly GCA_016801145.1 of Umbra pygmaea. Taxonomy (NCBI): domain Eukaryota; kingdom Metazoa; phylum Chordata; class Actinopteri; order Esociformes; family Umbridae; genus Umbra; species Umbra pygmaea. Next base: position 10,601 of record JACXGM010022059.1, on the reverse strand, counting down.
GGTGGGAGGCATGATTACATAAACTTTCCCTACACTGCAGTTGAAAAGGGAAACAAAAAAGCGCAATTTGTAGCTTTGTCAAGTTTCCCAAATGTAATCGTTATTGACTGCACTCATGTTGCCATTATAAGGGCACCAAAGGAGAATAAAAATGCTTTCATTAATCGAAAGCATTTTCATTCCATCAATGTCCAAATAATTTGTGATGCAGACATGTTGCTGTAATGAAACCAATTTTCCCCCACCCGTGGGAGACACACCTTCGCGATGAAGCGCTAGACGATTTGACATCGACTGATATCTGACCACTTTTTATTTGGGCCATGGTCCGACTTTCTTACAGCGTCTGCAACCTTTTGCCACTCCAACGCCTTTTTGGCATTGGTAATAGGCACACTTTGCCCTTCAAACAACATTTTCCTCCTCTTTTCCACCTCGCCAACAATATTTTCTACTTCACATTGTGTGAAGTTTCTTTTCTTGGTTTTCCTCTCTCTGTTTGCCATGATTTCTCAATCAATGAATATTAATTTCAGGGCGTTTCACTGACTATTTATGGGCAATTATAGGCGTGACATGCAGCCGCAAAAGCTGCGCCACATTTAGAGTTGATTGTGAGTTATAAAGGGAAAACGGCGTAGGACATGCGTGCGCACGGTTTTATAAATCTGAATATTTCTTTGCGTACGCATGTCCTATATTTCGTCCGTACGCCACTTCTGGTGCAAATCCACCGCAAAGTTTTATAAATGAGGCCCCAGGTCCATGATTACTTATTAATATATCTTGATGACGTGGTGGTTTACTCTGCAGATTTTGGGACCAATGTGAGACATTTGGAACAAGTGTTCCAACGACTGGAATCACATGGGTTGAAGATACATCCGAAAGAGTGCCAGTTGCTGTGACATTCTGGATGCTCTCTTTGGCACATTGTTAGCCAACAGGGCGTGGCCACGGACCCGGAGAAGACTGAAGCAGTGCGAGGTTGGCCCGCCCCAATCACTGTTCATGAGGTACGAGCCTTCCTGGGGTTCTTTGGGTACTACCGCCACTTCATATCCTCTTTTGCCCAGATAGCTGGGCCCCTCCATCAACTGCTCCAAGGGCAAGCATGGGCAAAAACTGCTAAAGTACAGTGGGCGGCGGATTGCCGGGAGGCATTTCGAACGGCTCAAGGAAGCGCTGCTACAGGCTCCAATACTGGCCCAAGCTAATTTTGACCAACCATTCCGATTGTATACCAATGCGAGTCTACAGGGGCTGGGCGCCGTCCTATTCCAGATACAAGGGGCGATGCAGGTCAGGTTCTGCTGGGATGGGATAGGGCAAAATCTGCATAGGTGGGTAGAGGGATGCCCGCAGTGTACCATAGGATGAGCAGGCCTGCAGTTAAGACCCCGTTGCTGTCACGGTTCAAAGATTAGGGGAGGCAGGCGCGTCTTCTCCAAACATAAATTTTTATTGTACTCTTAAATGACCTGCACAGAAACAATGAACCACACGGGACTAACAAACACTCAGAACTAAATACCCAACTAATAAGGGAAGGGTGTGCAGGTGGGGACTTAATCTACAGTGCCTTGCGAAAGTAGTCGGCCCTCTTGAACATTTCGACCTTTTGCCACATTTCAGGCTTCAAACATAAAGATATAAAACTGTAATTTTTTGTGAAGAAGCAACAACAAGTGGGACAAAATCATGAATTGGAACGAGATTTATTGGATATTTCAAACTTTTTTAACAAATAAAAACTGACAAATTGGGTGAGCAAAATTATTCAGCCCCTTTACTTTAAGTGCAGCAAAATCTCTGCAGAAGTTCAGTGAGGATCTCTGAATGATCCAATGTTAACCTAAAAGACTAATGATGATAAATAGAATCCACCTGTGTGTAATCAAGTCTCCGTATAAATGCACCTGCTCTGTGATAGTCTCAGAGGTCCGTTGAAAGCACAGAGAGCATCATGAAGAACAAGGAACACACCAGGCAGGTCCGAGATACTGTTGTGGAGAAATTTAAAGCCGGTTTTGGATACAGAAAGATTTCCCAAGCTTTAAACATCCCAAGGAGCACTGTGCAAGCGATAATATTGAAATGGAAGGATTATCAGACCACTGCAAATCTACCAAGACCCGGCCGTCCCTCTAAACTTTCAGCTCATACAAGGAGAAGACTGATCAGAGATGCAGCCAAGAGGCCCATGATCACTCTGGATGAACTGCAGAGATCTACAGCTGAGGTGGGCGAGTCTGTCCATAGGACAACAACCAGTCGTATACTGCACAAATCTGGCCTTTATGGAAGAGTGGCAAGAAGAAAGCCATTTCTGAAAGATATCCATAAAAAGTGTCATTTAAAGTTTGCCACAAGCCACCTGGGAGACACACCAAACATGTGGAATAAGGTGCTCTGGTCAGCTGAAACCAAAATTGAACATTTTGGCAACAATGCAAAACGTTATGTTTGGCATAGAAGCAACACAGCTTATCACCCTGAACACACCATCCCCACTGTCAAACATGGTGGTGGCAGCATCATGGTTTGGGCCTGCTTCTCTTCAGCAGGGACAGGGAAGATGGCTAAAATTTATGGGAAAATGGATGGAGCCAAATACGGGACCATTCTGGAAGAAAACATGATGAGGTCTACAAAAGACCTGAGACTGGGACGGAGATTGGTCTTCCAACAAGACAAATTATCCAAAACATAAAGCAAAATCTACAATGGAATGGTTCACAAATAAACATACCCAGGTGTTAGAATGGCCAAGTCAAAGTCCAGACCTGAATCCAATCAAGAATCTGTGGAAAGAACTGAAAACTGCTGTTCACAAACGCTCTCCATCCAACCTCACTGAGCTCGAGCTGTTTTGCGAGGAGGAATGGGCAAAGATTTCAGTCTATCAATGTGCAAAACTGATAGAGACATGCCCCAAGCGACTTACAGCTGTAATCACAGAAAAAGGTGGCACTACAAAGTATTATGAATATTTTTGCACGCCCAATTTTTCTATTTTTTATTTGTTATAAAAGTTTATAATATCCAGTAAATTTTGTTCCACTTCATGATTGTGCCCCACTTGTTGTTGATTCTTCACAAAAAATTACAGTTTCATATCTTTATGTTTGAAGCCTGAAATGTGGCAAAAGTTTGAAAAGTTCAAGGGGGCCGAATACTTTCGCAAGGCACTGTACAGAACTGATAGGCTCACCAAAACATGTGACGGGATCATGTGACACAAAGAGTGGGAAAACAACCAAAATAAAACACACAGGGGAGTAACCACTACCAGGTGAACACAGAACAAGCACACAGACACTAGGGACATTGTGACACAGACTATAAAGGGAGAACAAAAACACCATGCACAGCACTGAATAAGAACAAAACATACATAAACACAGGAGAGTAAACTAACAAAACTAAACACTCATAATGAGTCCATAATCCAGCCCACACTGAGCCGGATGTTAAAGTTGCAACCTTTTGTAAATCACTAACCCTGTGATTGTGGCGCTGGGTGATGTGTATCCTAATATACTGGGGATGACTGATCTTTTCTCCCTCTATGTAGTTGCAGTTCCCACCCGAGACCATACCGCCATTACTACAGCAAGGACAGTCAAGAAGCACCTAATACAACCATTGGGTTGCCCGGAGCGTATCCTGATAGATTAGGGTGCGGCATTCGAATCTGAGATATTTCGGTAGCTGTGCCAGGTATACAGGGCAGTAAAGGTCCATACTACTCCGTACCGCCCTCAGGGCAATGGGGAATGTGAATGCTTTAACAAGACTAATTTGGGATTGTTGAATCCAAAACAGAAATCCAGAAAATCACATTGTATGATTTTTAAATAATGAATTTGCATTTTATTGCATGACAGAGGGCAGTAGCGAGTATAGTCCTTTGACTCACGCATACTCTCGAGGGTGGCACAAAAGATGTAATCTACCTCCTTGTGTCCAATTCACCTACCGGTCTGTAATAGGCAGAGATGGGAAGTAACGAAGTACAAATTCTTCGTTACTGTACTCAAGTAGATTTTTCAGATATTTTTACTTTACTTTACTATTTATTTTTGTGCCGACTTTTTACTTTTACTCCTTACATTTTTAACACGAATATCGGTACTTTCTACTCCTTACATTTAAAAAAATTGTCTCGTTACTTTAGTTTCAAATTATTTCAGTGAAGTAACCATTAATATTTCTCTCGTCATCAATACCGAATTCAATCTTATTGGATGGGAATATACGTTGCATTTGACGCACCGCTACGAGACGACTCAACCGATTCGGTGGCATTCATTCGCGGCAAATCATTGCGGCTTGACTGTGGTAACGTTAGAATAGTATTATGTACAATGACATGATCAAAAATGAAGAAAACGGCGATCCCAGAGATTCGACAAGCAGCAACCTCCCCCTATGTTTTGTTTCACGCTTGCACCTGCCTGTTTACACTTGAATGTTGAATTGGTGCGCAAAGAGTAATGTCTGCGCCAGTGAAATTATATAATTTGCTCGTGGAGGTATGTTTTTGCGCTCGCGAGTTTTGACATAAATCTGATGCCATACTGAGGGAGATATTTGACATAGTAGTCATGAAGAATGCCTCCTGCAGAATTTGCTTCAAATTTGAGGTATATATTTGAACACTTTGCGTTCTCTCTCTTCCTGTCCATCCCAGACACACACACACGCACTTTTTCACTCACTCACTTTCCTACACGCAATAACATTATGCCACGTTCAACATCACAAAAGGTGTGTACCGGTATATTTGTCCTATACAAAAATTAAATTATGACACGTTACACTATACAGAAGGTCTGTATACACTAGTTGCTCCCAAGTTCTTTAAGGGGTTCAGGACTAATCCATGCACATCTGAGATTTGAGGGCATACATCACTTGCAATTTGTTTTGCTGGATGTCTATTTGCAATTTAATAAATATTTTTTAATGCAATGCACAATGAATTTGTAATTTCTCCAACTTTTCTAGTACTTCAGTTGTAAAAATTGGGATCCTGACATTGCATTTATTATTATTAACATTCCATGTTCAAAGATTTACTAGATGTAATTTCTAATACACTGCTGCCATCTCTTAGTTGTAACTCTAAATGTATGGGGAACTTGAGCACACAAATGTGAGCACACACACAGGCATGCTGACAGGATGTCCCAGGCCCGGGACACAACTCCACATTTAGGGCCGCCCGGTAAAAGAAATATGACTGTGCAAAAACATAATTTGGGACCTCCTCAGGACTGGGCCTGGGACAACAATCCCAGTTGCCAGAGTCAGACCCTGTCAGTGTCCCTGCACACACACATACATGTAGATTCCTTTAAATGTTAAGGGGAAGATTAAAAAAGAGAAACTTTATCTGTGAATTCTCACAGAATCACAATTTAATTACTATCTTGCTACTTAGTCAGAATCTTATTAATCTGGAGTCCCAGTCTCTGTCACAATAATAATATGTGATGTTTTAGGCCCATTGGCAGACATCTAGTTAAAATGTAGGCAATGACACATCAAAGATTTTTTTACATGTCCATGGAAGTTTCTCAGCATGCACTCTAGTAACATTTGTGTGGTCCATGTAGCTTTGCATAAAAAATGGTTGTCATTCGCAAGGCTACTTTTACTTTTATACTTTAAGTAAATTGCCAAGCCTGTACTTTGTTACTTTTACTTGAGTAATTAAGTTAAATCAGTACTTCTACTTTTACCAGAGTATTTTTTAACACAAGTATTTGTACGTCGACCTGAGTACGGGAAGTGAGTACTTTTGCCATCTCTGGTAATAGGGTTCTCTCTCCCGTGGCGGTCGGCTGTGCCTCTTTCTTTCGCTGTCTCTGTTTAAGCTCAGTCATTCTGTCACGAATAGCGACTCGCAATGCGTAAAGGTGAGGCAGTATCGAAGGGTAGAAAACAAACAGTGTTTTATTTGCGAAAGCACACTTTTAAACAAAATACTGCCACGAGGGGCAAAACAAAATAATACAATACATGGATACAAGCAAAACGACATAAACACCAACCTGACAAAGGATAATGACTGACAGCATACAGACACAAACACAGGACTTAAATACGGATCTAATGATGAAGTGAATGCACCGGGGATAAGCAATTAAGACAGACTATAGGACAATGAACACATGTGATTTGGTCAGCTGATATATTGAGTGGGAACACAAGAGATAAACAATACACACAGGGTAGAAACTAAATGAACACAATAAAGGGGAGCAACACAGACATAACATGTACGATTCCCTTGGGGGGATCGTTACAACAACACATTCAGTCTCACACAGACCCTGTTTATACACAACACATTCAGTCTCAAATGGACCCTGTTAATACCCAACACATTCAGTCTCACACGAACCCTGTTCATACACAACACATTCAACACAGCACATTTAGTCTCAGATGGACCCTGTTTATACACCACACATTCAGTCTCACACAGATTCCTTTTAAACACAACACATTCGGTCTCACACGGACCCTGTTTATACACAACACATTCAACACAGCACCTTTAGCGCTTCTGAGGGCATTTGATTGATTACATTTATTTTCCTCCAAGCATAAGGAGTGTATGTGAGCTTTGTAGGGGCAAATTCGCAGTATATGTAAATGTATTTATCTCTACTAATAGTGGAGGAGGGAGGGTCTGAGGCTGTCAGGGTTTGTGCTAGGCCCCATACTTCCAGGGTAGTGTCCCCTAAATGCTACAGTATACAAACACACGGCCCTTTCCTGTTCCAGCAGGATTGTGCCCCAAAGCGAGATCCATAAAGATAAGGTTTCATAAAGACATGGTTCCAAGAGTTTGGTGTGGAGGAACAAGAGTGGCCTGCACAGAGCCCTGATCTGATGAATTTGAATGGTGATTGCAAGCCATGCATCCATCATCAGTGCCTGACCTCCCAAATGGTATTTACTGAATGGGCACAAATTCACACAGTTTCTTGCGGAAACTTTTCCCAGATGAGTAGTGGCTGTTATAGCAGCAAAAGGGGGGCCAACTCCATATTAATTCCCATGGTTTTAGAATGGGATGTCCAACAAGCTCATATGAGTGCGATTGTCAGGTGTCCATATACTTTTGGTCACATAGTATATATTTAAAGTAGAAACCGCTCTAACGTTTTCAAATCATTTAATGTCTTGAGTAACAAGAATATTTATCAAAAATAGCTTATGACTTTTTATACTAATTAATTCCTATAAAGTGTCAGTTTAATTATGTTGATAAAACATTACTTTAAGTGTTGTTGAGATAACATGCACATCAACACTTTCAAACTATCAAACATTAGAATGAAAGTTATTTTAAAGTAGTTTTTGTTGCTGTAGAATTTAATTAAAAATAATATTGGCTTTGCAACCATTATAAACATGTTATAACCACATAACAGTTATTGATTATTGGCGTTTTACAGTTTATAATATAAAACTAACAGTTCCAAAGCTTTGTTTGGTAAATCCACATGCTCCTCCAGACATTCCTTCTGATCCACTATCCTGACCTCCAACCCCTTATCCTGGTGAGCTGTGGATCAAGGTCATCACCCTGTTTCTAGCCTGATTCCAGATCAGTTTGCTCTATAACCATTGCAGGATATAGCAGGGCTGCACAAACAGATCTGACCCCAGGCTACCTTTCTGAATCAGTGTAGCAGTTGTCAGATGATGAAACACCCGGTAACCCAGTGTAGAGTTACGTCAGCTATAACTGGACTCTCTCACCGTTAACATCCAGAAAGAACACTGAAATGTGATGTCGCCTGGGTGATGAAATGATTTGTAATTGATGGACGATGTTTATACAATAATTATATTTCAGTAATTTATCAGGTGCTCTCATCCAGTAGACTATGTTCATGTTAAGATATCCGGTTAAGACAACTACACATTTATAGCCAAGTTAATTTATCTTGAATTCAAGTGGTAATCAGCATAGTCAGGCAGTACGAGAAGACAAAGCATCTTTTCTGTATGTTTACGTACCACACATCCGTCTTACCTTCCAAAAGCGCTTACCTTCCAAGTGTTCGTGCCGCCTTTTATGTCCAGTTCCCAGTTGAAATGTGATTCACTCGATTTCATTTCCCTGAGTCATGCAGGGCGGTGTGTGACAGAATATAGGAAAGCCACACACCATCACGCCACCAGACAGACTACATACAACTTTACATTATCAACAGCCCCCCGCTCATGTGCCCTGGCAGCACATTGACACCTGACACCTGCTCTCCATTGGTTGCAGACGCCCCGTTGCCCCCCCCCCACACACACACACACACTTTCTTGACCTTTGCTGAGGGCTCTTTGGCTTGAACATTTGAAGGGGGGGAGGGGGGAAGAAGGAGAGGACTCCCCTTCACTGTAACAACAATTATATAGAAGTCTGACTGTAGACAGTTAGGTCTGTTTCAAATTGATAAGAAGTGATAAGGAAGGAGTTCTCAAGAAGGAGTAATTCAGAAGGAGTCATTAGAAAGTATAGTCTGACAGAAGACAGACAGCAATCTAGAGAAAGAGCAACAGAGAGCAACATTCAGGGGCGTCGGACTGGGGGTAAAACCATTACTGATTACCAGGGCCCAAAGGAGAGAGAGGGCCCTTGAAAAGTCTGGAATATATTGGGGTTGAGAAACATGGGGGCCCATCAGGACTGCCTATGCATAGGGCCCAGGATCTTGTGCTGCACCGCTGGCAACATTTTATTACCTTTTTCTCCACAGTGTATCAGAGTATAAAAATATTAGTTCAAATTACATGGAAATTTGCAATTAGTTAATGTTTCCTGAAGAACAGCTTTCTTTTTCCCCAGATGCCTGGATCTGGTGGGCACGAAAAGCTCTGATACAGAGGGGGGCCTTGTAGACACCAGCGCTGAGAGGGGCCTTGTAGACACCAGCGCTGAGGGGGGCCTTGCATACTCTGAGTTTTCCTTAAACTCCGGAGGTGGAGGCAGACACAGGAACTCCAGATCCATGGCCACCAAGGGCCTGGAGTGGAGTCGGCTGGGCAGGGGCCTGGAGTGGAGCCGGCTGAGCAGGGGTCTGGAGTGGAGCTGGCTGAGCAGGGGCCTGGAGTGGAGTCTCCACTGTCAGCCAGGGCTTGGTGTGATAGAGGCAGCAGTAGTTCGATGTTGGCAAAGGGGCCCGTGGTTGGTGAAACATCCATGTACTCCCACCATGGCTCACTGCCTTAGATGTCCACTGGACACGTCAGATTTTAGTGCATGTTACTTTTTACCAGATATATGCATCCGCATAGTGCGGACTTGATGCACAATTGCCTCTGGAAGGCAAGACCGTTACTATCTTGTTGTGCTACTCGTTCTATTGGGAACTCAAACTTCCGGTTGTAAAACGGCACGGTGTTGCAATGCACAAGTTAGATAATTTGAATGTATGCGATACACAGAGCGCACCGCATCGCAAGCTCGCAAGGCAAACTGATTCTTGCAGATCTCTCCATTGACAATGACTGACTTCCGGCGCAATGCGAAGCATTTGACGTGTCCAGTGGACATCCCGCCTTACGGTGCAAATCCGCCATCATAATAGCAATGTGCGAAAGGTACAAACGCCTGGCTCTTAAAGGGAGTGGGAGATGAATCTCTGAATGGTTTTTGCATGTTACGCCCAAAACATACCTATGAATGAATGAAAACACTTAGTACAACCCTTTTAGACACTGTCAAAAGAGCAAAAGTGGATTTGGACACGCTCAAAGCGCACTAGCGCCATACGTTTCACGCCATGCGCTTAGATCGTTAAAATAGGGCCCTCAGTCTCTCACTTCCTTGCTTACTTGTTCTTCCTCTCCTTTTCTTATCTTCATTAGATCTGACACTGCACATAGCGGAGAGAGTTTGCATGGTTAAATTCATCACGCCAGGGGGTTAATGCCATTAATTATTATAATTGCATAGCAGCCAGCAAATAACGCAATATAAAATATATATAACCATAATCTATCTAGAATGTTTATTCTGTATTTGAACAGGAGTAGAATGTTATTTCTTCTGAACCAAAAACTAAAATAAAACAAATATATAGCAACATAATTAGCCAACTTACCTGGTTAAATAATCGTTACTTTAAAAAGAACAAATTGAAAATGGCTGGTACAGAAGAGACAAGTGGTGGCTATGAAGCTCCACACAATGTATTAAGGTATGAATGGTCTAAAGTCTGAAGATGGAGGTGGAGTCTGAATGTGGTCTAAAGTTGGAGTCTGAAAATGGAGTCTCAAAGGTGGTCTGAAGGCCGGGGCGCCCCCAGAAATGTTTCAGTTATCTGTTATAAAGGTAAAAAAGAAAGGTAAAAAATAAATATAAAAACTCTGGAGTGGGTGCAGCGATTTTGGTCTGAAGGTGTTCTAAAGATGGTCTGAAGGTGTTCTAAAGATGGTGTGAAGGTGTTCTAAAGATGGCCTGAAGGTGTTCTAAAGATGGTGTGAAGGTGTTCTAAAGATGGCCTGAAGGTGTTCTAAAGATGATCTGTAGGTGTTCTAAAGATGATCTGTAGGTGTTCTAAAGATGGTCTGAA
>JACXGM010022058.1:12500-16898 GCA_016801145.1 Umbra pygmaea | reverse complement strand
CCAGTCTAACATAGACTAACCCCAAACAAACCCACACCAGTCTAACATAGACTAACCCCAAACTAACCCACACCAGTCTAACATAAACTAACCCCAACCAAACTCACACCAGTCTAACATAAACTAACCACAAACAAAGCCACACCAGTATAACATAGACTAGCTCCAAACAAACCCACACCAGTATAACACAGACTAACCCCAAACAAACCCACACTAGTCTATCAACGACTAACCCCAAACAAACTCACACCAGTCTAACATAGACTAACCACAAACAAACCCACCCCAGTCTAACACAGACTAACCCCAAACAAACCCACACCATTCTAACACAGACTAACCACAACATTCCAAACCAATCTAACACAGACTAACCCCAACATCCCATACCAGTCAAACACAGACTAACACCAATGTCCCACATTAGTCTAATACATATTAACCCCAATCTCCCACACAAGCAAAGACCACACTCCAATAACCAACCCAACTAAATATCTGGACTTTATCATTTAAACTGTTAACCATTTAAATGTGCATTGCAGTCAAAAATCGTACAATATTCATACTATTATGAACATGCCTGTTTGTGAAAGTGCTGTTAGTCTGTCTATATTGGGAAGTATCTGCCCCAACAATATTTTAACTGACATTCAGCCCTTAATGTGTGAACGTGGGCATGTTTGCTACAGTGACCATATGCTATAAGGATGGCCAGGAGTGAACCAGGACATTCCTATCATATTTCTGGGCACTTGTGTATTCCGTATAGTTCCTGACGCCTCCAAAACTTAGAGAATGAGGAGCAGAAAATGTAAATTCAAAAACAATGCTTTTTGAAACTGTGGTGCTATTCCAACTGAGATCATGTGATTTCAACTCAAAGATGTGCCTGTGCAACGTGTGTTCTCCTGGGCACAATCAAACTCATTACACAGATGAAGCAAAACATGGGGTTTGGCTGCTCCACTGGCCCTAGAAATAGAGAGAGATCGAGAAAAAGACAGATGCCCGAAGAGGGTAATTGGCGTCTCATTCAACTCCACGGTGCATTAAATGTCAGGCAATGTGTATTTCATCCTGATCACCGGGAGGGATTTCAGTGGCACTGTATCTCCCATCCTCTATCCGGCTTCCTCAAGACCCAATCTGATCTGAAGTCAGGCTGCCGTAACACTGAGCCAGACATGACCTACTCGCTGCTCCTCCTCTCTCCCCGAACCTCTAATGATGGCTTGGCATTGCTAGGTTATCACCCAGGGCGGTCTGAAACAGCGAGCGAGAACCAGCTCATGCGTGCTACGGCTGGAAAATTGGATGGCAAAACATAGCTGTAGCCGGCCTAACAAGGCTTGGGGCTGCCAGTGAACTTAAAGAGCAGGTTGGAGGGTTGATGTGGTGCCTAGCCACCCAGCCACCTCGCCGTTCAGCCCCAATCTCAGCGCTGTCTCCCGGGGGGAAATTTGAGAGGCAGCGTGCTGTGTGTGTGTACGTGATTGTATGCGTCTTGGTGTGTGTGTATGTGTGTGTGTGTGTATTTGGGTGTGTGTGTGTGCGCATCCACGTGTGTTTCTCCAGGGAAGGTGACAGAGCATCAAGCTGTGTCTGTGATTTCTGACTTGGGCTGACAGTACATCCCACACCCCCAGGGCCCTGTGTTCTATGGTACTGGGGCCTGTTGACACAAACACAAACACAGAGGAAATGTGTGATTATATACATAATATTTGCAGTTATATATAGAGATACACACATACACACAACACACAGAAATAGAGGGCGTCCGTATACGTATGGTGTATCAGACTGTTTGCTGTTATATATATATACACACACACAATCAGAAACATAACACACTCCCACAGACACAAACACACATATTTTTACTACTTGTTGGAACCAAAAACAACCTTAACATTAAACTTAACCTTACTCCTAACCCTAAACTTAATCCCAAACCAGTACCTAATTATAACTTCAACCCCCATTGTGATTTTAAACCTAACCCTCAAGTCAAAAACATCCTTTTCACTCATGGGGACTGGGTAAATGTACCTACAGTACATAGGCCAATATTCTACATCAGGATATTATGGCATTAACACATACTGTAAAACACAATGTACACTTCTCTTGATGAAAAGTGCACTATAAATAAAATGTATTATTATTATTATTATTATTACAAATACAGTAAAATGCAATGTACACATACAGTAAAACGCAATGTACACATACAGTAAAACACAATGTACATATACAGTAAAATGCAATGTACACATACAGTAAAATGCAATGTACACATACAGTAAAACACAATGTACATATACAGTAAAACGCAATGTACACATACAGTAAAACGTTATGTTCACATACAGTAAAACACAATGTACACATACAGTAAAACGCAATGTACACATACAGTAAAACACAATGTACACATACAGTAAAACACAATGTACACACACAGTAAAACACACAAATGCAGCACTATCTGTGATACAAATCATGGCTCAGTGCACTTACCCCGCTGGACTTCCATAATCTTCCCTGGCCATCGATTGGCTATTAACTGCTGAGAAAACTAATGTCATTCCTATTGATCGGATGATCTTACAAAAGACCCACTCCAAGTAAAATAGATCAGAATGTCAGCATTATTCTGTGAGCCCCCATGTGGCTTCTACCATCTCGGACATACCAATGCCCTATTTCTACGTCTCTCTTTAGTATGTATCAATGTTTCATGACAGTTTGGTAAGCATAAAAGTGTAAGTGCATCATTAGACTAAATACAATATGATTTCTTCAGATTTGTTTCTAATGTAGTCAATTATTGTTGTCAAAAATATACTGTACCTTGTGAAAGTATTAATCATTGGGTAAAAGAGTATATTTTAGATGAGCACTACTCTGTGTCACTAATTATTTATTCATTGCTGGGGATAAAAAACAAAGATCTAGTTTCTGCATGTTGCCTGTGACTTGTGCCTTTCGCCAACGCTACAAGACAATTATTTTCCAGTGATGATTACAGTGTGCAGATTGCCAGCATGAAAAGACAAATCGGTCACTAATATCAGAACATAGAACGAGTCAAAACAGGTCATAACATCAATACATAGAGCGAGACCAAACAAGTCAAAACATCTGAACATAGAACGAGTCAAAACAGATCATAACATCGATACATAAAATGATACCAAACAAGTCGTAACATCAGAACATAAAACGAGTCAAAACAGGTCATTAATATCAGTACATAGAATGAGACAAAACAGGTCAATAACATCAGTACATAGAATGAGACCAAAAAGGTCATAACATCAGTTAATAGAATGAGAACAAAAAGGCCAATAACATCAGTACATAGGATGAGACAAAACAGGTCAATAACATCAGTACATAGAATGAGACAAAACAGGTCATTAATATCAGTACATAGAATGAGACAAAACAGGTCATTAATATCAGTACATAGAATGAGACAAAACAGGTCAATAACATCAGTACATAGAATGAGACCAAAAAGGTCATAACATCAGTTAATAGAATGAGAACAAAAAGGCCAATAACATCAGTACATAGGATGAGACAAAACAGGTCAATAACATCAGTACATAGGATGAGACAAAACAGGTCAATAACATCAGTACATAGAATGAGACAAAACAGGTCAATAACATCAGTACATAAAATGAGACCAAACAGGTCAATAACACCTGTACATAGAATGAGACAAAAAAGTCTATAACATTAGTACGTAGAATGAGACTAAACAGGTCAATAACATCGGTACATAGAATGAGACAAAACAGGTCAATAACATCGGTACATAGAATGAGACAAAAAAGGTCTATAACATTAGTACGTAGAATGAGACAAAACAGGTCAATAACATCAGTACATAGAATGAGACAAAACAGGTCAATAACACCTGTACATAGAATGAGACAAAAAAGTCTATAACATTAGTACGTAGAATGAGACTAAACAGGTCAATAACATCAGTACATAGAATGAGACAAAACAGGTCAATAACATCAGTACATAGAACAAGACAAAACAGGTCAATAATATCAGTACATAGAACAAGACAAAACAGGTCAATAATAGCAGTACATAGAACAAGACAAAACAGGTCAATAACATCAGTACATAGAACAAGACAAAACAGGTCAATAACATCAGTACATAGAACAAGACAAAACAGGTCAATAATATCAGTACATAGAACAAGACAAAACAGGTCAATAATAGCAGTACATAGAACAAGACAAAACAGGTCAATAACATCAGTACATAGAACAAGACAAAACAGGTCACTATCATCCGTAAATAGAACGAGACCAAACAGCAGATGGCGCTCATCGCTTTCCATCCTGCTTCTTTATG
>JACXGM010022058.1:0-10000 GCA_016801145.1 Umbra pygmaea | reverse complement strand
TTACAACTATTACTACCAGAAGTGTCATGCACCTATTTTCTTTAAGGTAGCACAGTGTGCACAACACACATAAACATGTGCCCACAAATATAGATATTAAAAAGAAAATCCACTTGGCTCAAAAATCTGAGGGGGTACGTGCCTCAGTTTCAATGGGTATGACGCTTCTTACTACTATTACTACTATCAATAAAATTTTCACTCAAATTTATTTATAAAGCCCTTTTTACAACAGCAGTTGTCACGAGACCCCCAAAAGCAAGCAACACAAGTGATGCACAGTGGCTAGGAAAAACTCCCTAATAGGAGGGACCTGGGAAGAAACCTAGAGAGAGGCCAGACTCAAGGGGGTGGCCAGTCCTCTTCTAGCTGTAACGGGTGGGGAATCTGAAGGTACACAGCCCATTGTAATAAGGTCAATCAGTGTTCAATTATTGTCCAGCAATGAAGATATGATGGGTGGACTGTGACCATAGTCTTTATGTAGCAACAATACAGTTCGGTGGTCTTGCGAAGGAAGAACGTGAAGCCGCCTGGAGATGAAAGCTGGATTTATCGGTTTATCGGGTGGAAACGGGATCATCAACCACAGTGACATGGGATCCAGCACAGCAGCGACCCGGGCACAGGAAGGAGTCATCAGGCCACATGGTCCTGTCAAATGTTCCTAGGGTTATCTTAGGATGAACATGACATCAGGAACATTAGAGTGGGCATACCTTGGGTCACAGTTCTGACCCCAAAATGAATATATTAAACCCTAGTCCCCCGGCACATAAACTATTGCAGCATAACATCTGGGGCTGAGACGGGGGGGGATAAGAGATGTGGTCCTGCACAAGGAAACCTCGGACAGGCGCAAGCAGGCATGCTTCCGACCCACCCACATTGCCAAGACCACACCTCCAAAGGGTCACCAGCAGACCGTAACCACCGCAGGGGTAGCATTGGAGTGAGGATATCCCAGTATCCTACTACTACTATTACTACTACTACTGCTAGTATTACTACTATTACTACTTCTACTGCTGCTAATACTACTGCTACTTTTACTACTGCTTCTACTACTACTACTAGTATTAGTACTATTAATACTACTGCTGCTACTCATCCAATTACTACTACTACTGATAGTACAATTGCTATCACCACTAATTCTACTACTACCAATACTACTACCACTACTACTACCACTATTACCATTACTAATGCTACTACTGCTACTACTACTGCTACTACTACTAATACTACTATCACCATTACTACTACTAATACTATTAATACTACTATTAGTACTAATACTAGTACTGCTACTACTATAACTACTACTACTACTATTACTACTACTACTCCTCCTACTACTTCCACTGTCATTACTACAGTACCATCCTTCCTTAACAACACCACTGTTACCCCATCCTTCCATAACAACACCACCATTATTAGTAAATGCCTCTCTATCTGTGTAAAGGGGCAGGCTCAGACTTCGTCCAGCCCCTTTCAGCCCCTCAGGAGTACCAGGCTCTGGCATGGACATCCTCACCAGGCGGGCTGCACGGCCACACCTCGGCCCAGCTGCCATCTGTTCCTCCTCTCAGCACGTCTTCTTGTTAATGTGCTGCTTCATGACGGATGTAGGCCTCATGTTGTCCATGCATAAAGAGACAGCAGCAATCTGTAGCTAAAATTAAACAGATTGATGTGCACTGGGGCAGAACACCCCCCCACACACACACACACTAACACACATACACAAACAAACAAACACACACACACACTGTTTTTTAGACATATTAGAACTTCTCCTGACTGTCCTTGTTCACTTGTTTTGGTTTATGTATATAAACATTCCATACTGTGTATACATATTTATATAATATTTACTGAATGCTTACACACTCTTTTGGAATCCAGCCAAGAATGAACTATTTGAACTTTTAATGTTTCATAATGTACAGCGATCATTGCCAAGGTCAGGACCATAAATGATATAAACTGGAAAAACATATTTTGAATTTTCTTTTCAGTGAATAGTTTTTGAAATATTGACCAGAATGCTATTTGCGTTTGTGTAGTATCTTTTATTCAGTCAATGTACATGCAAAAAACACAGGTAATGAAAAAACACAAAAAACAATCAATAGATAAAGCTGGGAAATATATGAAAATTATGGTTGTGGTTTTGACTCTACAATGGTAGTTTCCACACCGCTCTTGCACTGTTTTCACACACACAAACCCACATACTGTAAACATACATGCACACACCAAAACAGACACACACAAACATATGCACGTTCCTCCTTTTCAATGACGGAGCTACAACTTAGGTTTCAGCATCAGTGAGAAATATCCACCAATCCTGAAGAAGACTGTATGTTGTCCAACCACTGTTAACCTGGAGCCTAGCATCTGCCCACAGCTCCCCACAGACAGAGAGTGAGACAGAAAGACAGAGAGAGAGACAGAAAGACAGGGAGAGAGACAGAAAGACGGAGAGAGACAGAAAGACGGAGAGAGAGCGCACATATAAGCCAGAGGGGAAAATAGAGGACATTTGAAATTAAAAAGAAATGGACGGTGATGTTGGCCTTTAGATGTTAGCAACAAAGACATCACTTTGTACCTACGGGTGTGTGTGAGATAAGCATTGTTTGTATTTTTTGTGTCCTTACATGGCTGGTATTATAGACCTAGCCTGTCATTAAGGAGATAGCAGGAGAGCGTTATAATTGCTATCGGCATGTGTGATGGTGTGTAGACACTTGAGAGATTGCCTGTGTGTGTGTCTGAATGTGTGTGTGTGTGTGAGTCACTGGTTACTCTACTCTGCAGCAGCGGCGGCGCCAGGTTCATTACCCTCCTAACGACGGGCTGATGGGAGTGCGCTCAAAGGCCCGCCTTTTATCTCTCCCTCCTTTCGCTCGCTCCTTTCATCTCCCTGCTCCTCGTCCTGCTCCGTTTGATTGCCATCTCGCTGTCGCCGCGGCAACTGGTAATGAGAGTGTTGGTGAAAAGAGAGAGAGAAGCGCTAGAGAGAGAGAGAGAGAGAGAGAGAGAGAGAGAGAGAGAGAGAGAGAGAGAGAGAGAGAGAGAGAGAGAGAGATGTAATACAGACCCTGTTTACCATTGCTATGTTGCCTGTTGGCCACCCACATATCTGTCTCTCCCTCTCTGTCTCACTGTCTGTCTCTCTCTGTTTCTCTGTCTCACAATCTGTCTTTCTGTGTTTTAAGCTTTATTTGACTGAGCCTGGATCTTCAGAGTTTTCATATCTTTGTATATTTTGGCCCTCAAATATGAAACGTGCATACGACCGTCCTACGCCGATTCCTACGCAAAGCAATGTACTTACCAATTTGAACGTGAGCGTAGGCTGCAATAAAATCTCACCTCTGGTCTGAACTTGTGTACGCAAGTTCTCCAGTGTGACTAGCGGTGGTTCATGGTATCCTGTAACCACCTGGTTCATTGAATTGTTGTATCAGCGGGTCATTGATAAATGTGTGTGCATCGCAACTACCCCATATTGAAAGTTACATTTCAGAATTACGAATTAATTATATACAGCACATTGCTATTAAGTGGTTAATTGTTTTCCTTTTACTTCGAGATGGCCTAGAACACAAGGGCTTAATTAGGCATACAACAATTTCAACCAAATAATATAAATATATATATTAGGTTAATTGATGTGTAATGTGATTGGGGAAATGTTTATTCAGTCGCCTACTTAAACAAGTGCTTTGGCATTCCTGAAGTCAAAGCGATGGCAGATCTGGCTCCATTAGAGGACCTTAATGAGCGCTCTCTACATTGGGTTTTTGGCCACCGGGACCTTTCAGCAGGAGATCGGGGCCAGGTATCACAGCCAACAATTAATTGTTTTCCGTCAGATTTATCAACACCCCTTCATTCGTACGATGGAATTGGAGCAATACGAACGTTTTGTGAATCACGTGAGCCCCGTCGTGAGATGATATCTGCGCTCAGATCTATGCTGGTTTCTACGCACATGTAATAAATGAGGGCCATTGTATTTACACTGATCAGTCATAACATTATGACAACCTGTCTAATATTGTGTAGGTCCCCCTTTTGCCACCAAATCAGCACTGACCCATCAAGGCATGGACTCCTCTAGACCTCTGAAGGTGTGCTGTGGTATCTGGCACCAAGACGTTAGCAGCAGATCCTTTAAGTCCTGTAAGTTGCGAGATGGAGCCTCCATAGATCAGACTTGTTTGTCCAACACATCCCACAGATGCTCGATTGGATTTAAATGTGGGGAATTTGGAGGCCATTTCAACACCTTGAACTTGTTGTTGTGTTCCTTAAACCATTCCTGAACCATTTTCTCTTTGTGGCAGTGCACATTATCCTGCTAAATGGGGCCAATGCCATCAGGGAATACTGTGTCCATGAAAGGGTGTATATGGTCTGCAACAATGCTTAAGTAGGTGGTACGTGTCAAAGGAACATCCATATGAATGGCAGGACCCAAGGTTTCCCAGCAGAACATTGTCCAAAGCATCACACTGCCTCTGCCGGCTTGCCTTCTTCCTATAGTGCATCCTGGTTCCATGTGTTCCCCTGGCCATTCACATGCTGTAAAAGAAGATGTGATTTATCAGTCCAGGCCACCTTCTTCCATTGCTCCGTGGTCCGGTCCTGATGTTCACTTACCCATTATAGGTGCTTTCGCAGTATACCTTACATTCATGATCATGATACAGTCAGTTCTGAGAATGACATTAAGTATTTGTCTCCACAAAGTTTGCTGTTTCAGTGTTCTTAGATTTTTTGTCAGTAGTTACTATGGTATACTGAAGTATAAATACAAGCATTCCATAAGTCTCAATGGTTTTATTTACAATTACAGGACGTTTATGCAGAGTCAATATTTGCAGTGTTGACTCTTCGTTATCAAGACCTATGCAATCTGCCCTGGGATGCTGTCAATTAACTTCTGGGCCACATCCTGGCGGATGGCAGCCCATTCTTGCATGATCAATGCTTGGAGATTGTCAGAATTTTGAGTTTTTTTTATCACTTTTGCCTTAATGCATGGTGCTCCATCATGCTGGGAAAGGCATTAGTCTTCACCAAACTGTTCTTGGATGGTTGGGAGAAGTGGCTCTCGGAGGATGTGTTGGTACCATTCGTTATTCATGGGTGTGTTCTTAGGCAACATTGGCTGAGAAGCAACCCCACACATGAATGGTCTCAGAAGGTGTTTTCCGGATGGCCCAAACAATTGGAATGGGGATTCATCAGAGAAATGACTTTACCCCAGTCCTCAGCAGTCCAATCCCTGTACCTTTGCAGAATATCAGTCTGTCCCGGATGTTTTTCCTGGAGAGAAATGACAGTATTGATTTAGTATTGATTTCTGAATAATACTAAATAATTATTTTAGCCACATTTTCTGTTTTCTATACATAATTGATATATACTTAGCATATAATACATTTTATTTTCTCAATATAAGGTGCATGTAACATTCCCCTTCCCTGGAATATACAACTTCCTATTCTAGAACTACATTTCCCATAAATATTTTACCAACATCATTACAGTGCAACTAACATATTTCTCCATGTTATGTCACTTATGGATATGGTTTATTTCAAATGTTATATAGATTTTTTTATGTATAACTGGCAGATACCAATCATTATAACTAATAATTGTATTTATTACATTGTTAATTTAGTAAACTTAACAGTAAAGTACAAGTGGTAAAGATTATTTTCATTAAACATGACTGAATAACAGGGTTTCACGTTTGGTAACAGGGTTGTAATTTGTGTGTTATCCCAGAATACAAAGGACAAGAAGTCATTTGAGAAAATGATTTTAATTCAAACATTGTCAACCTTTGCTTTTAGTATCCTTTTGACCCTTTTGTGCACCAATAACTGCAACTAAATGTTTCCGGTAACTGTCGATCAGTCCTGCACATTGGCTTGGAGGAATTTTAGCCCATTTCTCCATACAGAACAGCTTAAACTCTGGGATGTTGGTGGGTTTCCTCATATGCACTGCTTGCTTCAGGTCCTTCCACAACGTTTTGATCAGGTTATGGTCAGAACTTTGTCTTGGCCATTCCAAAACATTTATTTTAACCATTCTTTGGTAGAACGACTTGTGTGCTTAGGATTGTTGTCTTGCTGCATGATGGACCTTCTCTTGAGATTCACTTCACAGTGCACGCGCCATCCAATGAACCACTCTTTTTCTTTCTCTTCATTGTGAATCTCCCTGGATCCAGATGTGTACACCATTAGTCAGGTCTTGTGGCTCAGGGGAATACATTGCCAAGCTAAAGGAGCAGAACCCTGACATGAGCGGCAGTCTCCTCCGGTAGCTATTGTACAGGGCCTGGCTTGACTTTTTCACCATCTCCACCCAGAGTTTCATCTATAATTCACCAGCACTGACTCCCAACCCTGGAACCCCATCCTGCCGTCTTGCGTGCCACAATCCTTTTGGCAGGAACTTCTGCCGTCATTTACATAAAAAGAATGGCGATGAACAAATAAAACACGGTGGGAATGAACGGTTCCACTCTGGAATTCGTAGATAACATTCACTGCAAAAAAATCAAATAAATAATCCAAAAAAGAATTTTGAAACGTGTCAATTCATGTCATATGCCTCTGTTCAATGTAGTTATTCAAGGGGTTTAGTTCCATACCTTCAGAACCCCTCTATAATCACAATGTTATCCTATCACGGCTTGGAGAGTGAAAGAGCACACACACAAATGCTGTGAGAATACAAAGGCAAAGCTGAGAATACACTCAAACAGGGCTCCACATGCCCCCGCCCCCCCGAAACTTGATTACACCCTACGCTTCCTGTTCCTATTCACAATCAGTCGGCCCGTATTGCTCCCGGCAACTTCCCACAATGTATTACCCAGATAAATAGAGCAATTATAACAAGCCATTATAATCATAGATAAACATTAGGGGAAGTGCATTAATGAGCCAATGCGTTTGTGTCCTATTAGCATCAGCTTCTGTTTCCCTGACCTACCGTCCACAACGCCTGGGTGCTCACGCCTGCTGGAGCGTGACCGCGGAACTCGGGGTGGCCATGGTCACGGCGTCTGCCCTGCTCCGAGAGGACTGGGCAGGGTGTGCCATCGCCTGTGCCCACCTGTGACCACCATCTCACACTGTCCCCAAGGCCAACTTCGCAACTTAACCGCGAGTGCCCGGGGCAACAATCGTAGCCCCAGCTGGCGACGACGCCCTCAGGACTCTCTCTATTTATCCCATAAAAGTTGTTGTGAAATCAAAGCGGTTCCTATGAGAAACGTGTATGAATGACTACACAGTGAGTCACACGGTGTGGTGAGATGTCGAGGATCAGGATGAGAAGCAAAGGATAAATTAGGCGACATCACAGTGATGATCGTCTACATTAACTTGCAGGACACCTAGGACAAGCTAACGAGAAGCCAGCACCCAGCTCGATAAGGTGTTATATCTGATCAAATTTGATGTCCATTTTGATTAGTTCATACATCACCTACTCTTTGACTGCCTCTAGGGTGACGAGGTATGACATCATCACATTCCATTAACCACAGTTCCCTGTGTGTTGGATGTTTAGTTTAGTTTACCTTTATGTTACCAGGCAAGTTGACTGGGAACATTTTATCATTTGCAGCAATGGCCTGGGGAGAAGCAGGGGAATGAATGAGCCATTTGAGTGGCAGGGATGATTAAATTGCCATGATAGTATAAAGGCCAGATTGGAAATATGGGTTAACACCCCTACTGTTACGGATAGTGCCATGGGATTTTTTGTGACCACAGAGGCTCAGGACCTGTTTAATGATGGCACCTAACACAGGGAAGATGTCCCCATCACTTCCCTGGGGCATTGGGAATGATCTTTAGACCAGAGGGAAGAGTGCCCCCTACTGGCCCTCCAAAACCACTTCCAGCAGCACTGGTCTCCTATCCAGGGATTAACCAGGCCGAACCCTGCTTAGCTTTTGAAGCAAACCAGCAGTGGAATACATGCTGCTGATGTATTATGTCCGTGTGACTCTTGTCAATACACCTACATTATATAAGGCATGTATGTATTGCGTAGCATTTAATGCCCTGTTTTGCTGTGTTTTCTACTACTTCCCCAGCCAGTGTTGCAAATGAATCTGCTCAGCAACATGTCAATATTGTCTTGAATGGTCTTGTAATAAAAATTAACCCTATTATGTAATGGTTGGAGCTTCAAAATACCACATTTTCATTCAGCTTTACTGAGAAAAACAATGGCTAAAATTTAAAATAAACTACTGGCTAGTGAAACCTGTTGATGCGAAACTATTATAAATAGAACAAAAAAAACTCCCACAGAACATTTTGGGGCTTATACCTGTTTTACCATGTTACTCAACGAGACAACCTTTATGAATAACAAAATATAACAAATAAATAAAAAGAGGTTGCTATCCTGTCATGACCCTCTGCTTGGGCGGCATAAATTGGCACCTTGCTGCCTTGGATGGACAAGTGGATAGTGGGGGTACCCTAAAACTCTGAGGCACCTGTGAATTGCGTTGTGCTTGTATAGTTGGTGAATCTGTAGCCTCCCACACCTTTGGCAACTAAAAGGCTTTCTTGTTGAAGGAGTGCTGTGATTGGACCAGCTTGGCATCATACGATTGGAGTACTTTGATTGGACCAGCTTGGCATCGTACAATTGGAGGAAGCATGTGATTGAACTTTGACCAATCAGCACTTGCTGCATAGTTGCAGATGAGACCTGTCAGAAGAAGATTTGGTCATGACCAATTAAAGCTACAATATGTAGTTTTCCAAAACAATAACAAAAGACGTACTTTGCAATAAAAAAGCAAACATCACTATACCTATATTATATAAATTTCTTAGTTGTGTACTTACATTATCCTAAATGTTTCCACCAACTTTCAAACCCAGAAGAATGTGTAAAATAATTCGAAGACACGGGACGTTTCATTTTGTCTTCCGTCAATGGCGTCATATAACCTTTGACTGCTAAAGTTGCTCTAAGTTCCAGGGAACCGCCAAACATAACGTGAATAAAGCTATAATATTTTTAACAATACATTACTTTTTCTGTGAACATTTTTTTCTGCCAGAGACGCTAGATTGGAAGGTTGTTATTGACGACGATAACAAAACCCATGATCCCACGCTACTTTCCGACGTCACCCAAGTACATCTTTTAGTCTTGTTTTGATTGAGAGACCCCTAGTGTATTGTACGTTTGAGAGTGGAGAAAAGTAGGTTGCAATCCCCTTCCCGACACACAAAAAAATGAATGTACTCCTATGAACAATAGAATTAAATACGCATTTCATTGTGATTGTGAGTATGTTCAATACATTTTTGAAATGCTTCCTTGGTCTTACAACTAAATCTAACTGCTGAATGATCCAAGTGATCTTTTCACAAATTGCAAACATACACTCATAAAAGTGTAAAGATTTAAATATTCAATTTATTGAAATTCCCATGAATGCCTGAGTAAAAAAACATGGTTTGGTGCAGTCAGTAGTTCTCAAAAGCTTTATTGCATTAGCTCAACAGTTTTAGTGCAGTAGGTACTGTAGTTATCTACAGGTTAAGTGCAGTAGGTACTGTAGTTCTCTACAGGTTTAGTGCAGTAGGTACTGTAGTTCTCTATAGGTTTAGTGCAGTATGTACTGTAGTTCTCTATAGGTTTAATGCAGTAGGTACGATAGTTCTCTATAGGTTTAGTGCAGTAGGTACTGTAGTTCTCTACAGGTTTAGTGCAGTAGGTACTGTAGTTATTTACAGGTTTAGTGCAGTAGGTACTGTATTTCTCTACAGGTTTAGTGCAGTAGGTACTGTAGTTCTCTACTAGTTTAGTGCTGTAGGTGATCCTCTACAGGTTTAGTGCAGTAGGTACTTTAGTTCTCTATAGGTTTAGTGCAGTAGGTAGTTCTCTACAGGTTTAGTGCAGTAGGTAC
>JACXGM010022057.1:6770-17029 GCA_016801145.1 Umbra pygmaea | reverse complement strand
TAGCGAATTCAGCTTTAAATTGTCCCAGGTTTTCAAAACTGTCTTTTGTGAAATAGTTTGAGCAAGTAAATAACTGAGTGTCGAACTTCACCGGGATCTTGTTAGACACACATCAGCCTTGCGCGTCGAGTGTTTGGTTCCATGGGAAGACTATAAGTGTCACCATTCTCTGTACAGCCTGGAACACTGCATTTACGACTGTGGTTCATTTAGAAAATTCCTGAAAAAAAATCCTTTACTATTTATAAGTACAAAGAGCAGCGCGCAGCTAAACTAGCAATCAGATTTGTTACCGACGGTACATTTGTGTTGTTGAGCCAGAACACCAGTGAGTGGGCTGGTCTGTGTGTAAAATCTGGGGTGTGACAAAGGTCCAGACCAGACCCAAATAAGGTGGAGCCACCGAGTTGACGTCAACTCGGTGGCTTTTTGAGATTCGCCCGTTTTACAGAGGCAGTTTAAAGTTGTGGAATTTGCATAGCAAAGAGGTGTCAATGGGACTTTGAGGTTCACTGTATGTCTATTTTACCCACCGAACTACAGTAATTCAACTATGACAAGGTAAACTCGGATTTGCATTCTATCACCCCTTTAAAATAACAACAGAATAAGTTTAAGACATATGAGTCATTAAAGTATAACTGACATTGGCAATAAAGCATCTCACTCATAAATATGAATATTGAAGAAATAGAACAGTGTGATTGTTTGTGCAATCAGGAAAGAAAAAGATACCAGTACACACACACACCCAGAGATGTATAAGCTATCTGTGTTTAACATTCTTCCACAGGACGGGAAGATCAACAATGACAGTGAATACAAAATATGGGGAGAGAGAGAGCATATGAAGATGCTTCATTACCTCTCCAAACTAAATTTATGATGCAAGAATGACAAGAGCTGATTCTTGAAGGGTGAGGTCACAAGGTGACAACCGAGAATGAGTCTACCTGGTCTAAAGAAGAGTATTAAAAATGAGAGACCAGAGCAAATGAGTTACAATGAATACATTGTGATTGAAGACTCTGAGCAATGCTCAGATACACACAAGCTTTGATATTAACAATTTTAATCTGTTGATACTATTTCTGAGAGGGGGTTTCGCGAGCCTACCCTAATTATAAAATATACAGGACAGTGCAGAGTGTGGCCTAACTGAAGCCACCTATTGATGGAAAAGAGAATTGCACACATGTGAAGAGTGTATGATGGAGAGACCTGAGATTTAGGCTATCCACTTTCACTGTGTCTGATAGCATTTCTGTTTCTGAAATGAGAACAATACATTACAGCTTACATGTTTAATTGGATTTGAGATCCTACTGATGTGATATTAAACAGTATTAAGCAATGACACACTACAGATTTGAGGTTCATTGACCCTGATGGAAAATGAACAACACTTATTTTATGTTGACTAATTCTCTGTTGACTGATTTCTAGCACAGGCACCAGACCGTGTGCTGACTGAATTCTTATGCTGACGTGGAATTCTTCATTGATGAACTAATTATGAAGGACGACCAATTACATTAATGATATGAAGGACTGCTGGTTGATTTTCAACCCAGAAGGAACTTGTTGCATTTAATAAACTTGTATATCTGCATCTCACTGAAGAGGAGCATTTTCATAGATTCTATTTATACCACACAGGATATAGCTACTGATTTTGGCACCCTATGGATGTATAGGGGATAGGGAACTATACTGTCTAATATACTGACACTCCCTACTGGATGATGTCATGTTACCACTTGCTGAGTTCGACAACAAGGTGGGATATGGAGACAGGGGATCTATTGTTTATCTGTGGCTGACAGAACAGTGAAGAATATTACTGACTTGCCGCTTCTTGCCATAGTTATTAGGCCAACCACAAAGATTTTGTTTTATGGAGCATCGTTAGCTATATACACTTTCAGAAATGAAGGCACAAGAATGTACCTAAGCTTGTTGCTGGGGCTGTACCTTTCTGAGGTACAAATATTGTACCTTTCAGCATGGGTCTAAATTTTTACCATTGATATCTGTACCTCTAATGGGACACTTTTGTACCCTGAGAGACAAAACTGTACACATTTAGTGCCCTTAAGGATCACCTTGGTACCTTTGAGTTTACTTATGTGACCAGTGTACCTTTAAGTACAGTTTAGTTCCTCAGGGTACAAAAGTGTCCAATGAGAGGTACAGATATCAATGGTAAAAATATGGACCCATGCTGAAAGGTACAATATTTGTACCTCAGAAAGGTACAGCTTCAGCAACAAGCTTAGGTACATTCTTATACCTTCATTTCTGAGAGTGTATTTGACTAAGCTACCAAACTGAATGTTAACATTGACAATGCTGATTTACTGTGGAAATCCATAGGAAGCACTTAGTGTGGATAGCACTTAGTGACACCCTGCTGGAGAACCGCTGCATTGCCTAGTTTGACCGAGTGTGGCTCATAGATTTGCCACCCAGGTCAAATGGTAGAAAGATGATTAGATGATAGGACTATTATACCGTAAAAAGTTCAGTTAAGATTTTTCTAATCAGGGTTACGAAATCAAGATTTTCCATTTGAGATTTTAATTGAGATACTTTCACTAAATTTTAACTAGAGATACTTTTTGATTTTTGAGATGATTATAGATATGATTACTTTAGATTTTCATCTTTAGATTTTTCCATCCTAACCTTTGGGTAATAAGGATTTTTGAAATATCTTTAGATTATTCTAACCTTATTCTATAGGGTTTTTCAAATTAGAATCTATTACTTAGATTTTAATCTATTTAGCTAATTTTAGCTTTTATATATTTTACTTAATTATAATTAACATATTGTCATTCAGATTTGATATAGTTGTTTTCAAACTAAGATTTTTTATGCCTTAAATCATAATATTGATTTAAAGTTAGAATACATTTCATTTTATGATAAATTCTTGCAAACATATTAAGAGATGTTTTTAACCATTCTGTGCAAGTTTTGTATTTTACTGAACAGGAGTCTGAATCCTGCCACAAGTCCTCATCAAAGAGAAGGCGTATCTCATGCTTGGGCCAATAAAGAGTCATCCCAAAGCCAAGCCAGTCTAAACCTGCAAGTAGACTGTTTTGGCTCACATACTAAGGTTCCAGCTAAGAACACAGATCATACTGTGTGTAGATGAAAAAGCATCCAAGACTTACCTGATGCCAGTACCCAGTAGAGGGAGATGAACTGAGATATGACTTTTGGCCACAATCGGATACTTTGAAAGGACAGAGTGTACACATTTGATGTGTCACAACCCAAAATGACTGAAACATCACAGAGATAGACAGTTCTAGTAAGCTTGAACAACTGTAGTATAGAGGGACTAGTACTGTACGGTAGAGAGAGAGAGAGAAAGAGAGGTTCAATGGACTCTGACAGCAGACGGGGCTCTGACAGCACACATAAAGGGCTAGATGACAACGGTCAACAGACGAAAGTCAACCGACAACAGAATATCGACGGACTCTGGACCATGAGAAACATCATGCAGAAATACCAGAGGGAAGTTGCATAGAATAGCTTTAATGTTGATACATTGTTGTAAAATACTCTGGCAACTTTGAGAAGAATAAAGCTATTAATGCATAAATATTTAGGCTAGAGAGAAAGATTTAGAAATAACTAAGAAATTTGTTTGTTAACTTGATGTCTAATTGTCCAGATACTGAGGAAGGTTTGACAGTTAACAGAAGAATGCTAGTTGAGAAGAGTTAGGATGATAATTGAGATGAGCTTAATATAGGACTGGAATAACTATTTATTAGATTAGAGAGAATTACAATGAAGTATCATAGCATATTATGTTAACATGATTTTATTGTGAGCTTAAGCATTGTTTTCTCTTTTTGTACAGAAACATCTCACATGGGACATCTTTTCTCAAATACACAACACCAATTGGACCTGAGAGTTGAAGCAATTCATGATCGGATCTTCCCTAGTAGCACTGAGTTATTTGGAAAGTTTCCACACAAAAGTGACTGGAATATTTACATGGTTGACAAAGACCATCACAATATATACTGACAGTTTGAATAAAGAATATGAGTGAACAGTTTCAGGAAGAAAAAAACAGTTCCAAGAGAAGAAACCCGGTTTATGAAGAGAATGATAATCTTAATAGTCCCAAAGTGAGACAGTGTCAATAAAGAAGATTAAGGTAATTAAGATATGACTTTGAGATGGGAAGTCAATGATTGAAGCTTTGGACCGGCGAGTCTGAAGACATGAACTGATAGTGAATGATAAGGATGGACAATGTTAAGCCAGGTGCTAGGAGAAGTTTCTAGGGGTTCGCTTACATGAATATTTAGAATATAGTATACATTTGTGATTAGATATTTAATGTGACATGTCAAAATTAGATGATTCATGTGAAATAAAGGTTAAATTATTTATATGACATGCCTAGATAGAAAGAGATATTTAGGAGAAAGTAATATTTGAGAAATAACTGATAATTAATTAGAATTGGATTAAATTTAATCAGGAACTATCTGAGATTTGAGTGAAGAGATAGTTAGGTATGTACTTGCTTTTGTACACATCTTGGTTGAGAGATATATAATGCAGAGAAACCACAGATTGCATTTTTAAGATATAAATGAGTAAACAACAAATTGACTGACAACCAGAATTTGGTTGACCCTGAATTAATATGATGTAATGTGATTTTCACATCTCCTTACACTGACTGAGAATTATTCAAATGTATGATTGTTTTGAGGGTGAATTGTTCATCCTGCTTGTTTCCACTGATTCAAAACGTAATCAGTGCGAGAGTTACAGACACTGTTTATACAAGTGTCTCATTTAGAAGTAATGGGTTCTGGAACATGGCGAAATATATTTACTTTATTTTATATTTTCTATTAGATGTTTTATTGAAGACATGTCTGTATGCTGACTTATACTTGGAATTTTTCCAAGGTAATTCACTTATGATTTTATCTTGTTTGGAACTTTAGCAATTGTATAACAACTGAAAGATTGCTAACTATTATGTATTTATATAGAATTATGATCTATTTCTTACGTCCCTTGTTTGCCTTCGGCGTTAAAGGGACGTGAGTAGGGATTGTTGAGAAGTAGATTCTATATAATCATGTTTAAATACAGTTTATGTCACCCTTGCCCAGTAGATGCTAGGGCGGCCATTTGATAAGATGCTAGACAGAAGTTAATGTGACCTGCACATGTGCTCACATGAGACACTCACGGGTCTTAGGAGAAAAGGGTCTTCTTCTAGTTCCAATTGTTATTCGGGGCTTCCTCTTCAAGCCCGTCTTTGGTTCCTTGTCCTGAGATGTCCCTGTTTCCAGACAAGATGTTACTTTATTAAAGATTCTATCATGTAACCACAACCTGACTCCTGAAACCATGATTTCAATGAAGATCCTGTTAAGCCTTAATAACCATCTTTACATGCTCAAGATAGCTGCTGAATGTGTTAGCCTATTAGTCTACACTGCTAGTCACCCGTGATATTTGCTGGGGTTACGTAGCGGCTATTTTTGCCCATACACTTAAATGTGTAGGCCTACGTGGATCTGGATGTTGTTTTTAAACGAAAATTAAATTAAAAATAAATTAAAAATACATTTATTTAAAATGAACAAATATTATAATCAGACCATAATTGCCAAAGTTTAGAAAAACTTTTTGTCAAGGCTATAACAAAAAGTGCATTATGCATCTAATTTCTGGATGTGCCAGCTGCCTCTTTGGGTGGCACAAGCACACCCTGGCACACCCGTGCCTACGCCACTACAGCAAACTGCTGTAATCCAGTATATTACTGTAATTTTACAGCTAAATATTTTACAATGTAGGCCTACACTCCCTTCAGCTGCTGTGCCTGCCCCACCACTACAATGCTGCCTGACAGATCTGCTTTCACCCTCCATTACCATCTCCCCATCAACCATATTCTGCCCGCTCCTACCTACCTCTGTCCGCGACTGATCCCCCTGCTCATGCGCTCTATGTGGGCATGCAACATTTTGTGCCCCAAATCCCTGCAGTCAAAACACTGCATGCTATCTGTGCTCGCAAAACTCGCGTACACACCCTCCCCATGCTTGATCTTAAAATAAACATTAAGCTGCTGGTCGGCATTGTGAAGAAACATGAGACTAGATGCCTAACGGTAGTGATGGCAGTTTGACACTGAAGCTTTGAGACATGCTTCAAACCATTAACTACAAATCCATTTGAACCACTTATTCGAAGGTTGCTTTGGTACGGAAAAATCACGTGACATATGACGTCCAAAGAAGTAACTGCTTCATTCTCTGAATGTCTCACCGGCGTGGTTCGCAACGCCACCGCAACAAAAAAATAAAAAAAGTCAGGTGCTGCCACTGCAACTGGCACCGCCTCGTTTCGAGTCTGAATCATGTAAAACAAAAACTTAACAAAAAACATAATAATAGCCTACTTATAATATCCTACTATCTGGTAGGTTTTGTCCCTGGGCATGTCCTGACCATGTGAAGTGAGCGCTACTGAAGCCGTACTGGAGCGATATTGAGCAAGATCCTTCTGGGCCGAGCCCACTCCGCTCCGCTCACATACTCTGCCCAGGGAACCTGATTCCTCTTCATGATTACTTTTCAAATCAAAATGGAAACTTGCAGGTAACTGAATATGGCGTGAAATATTGCCCTTGGTTGGTAAAATATGTAATTGCTGCAACACAGTGAAAATAATTTCTTTGCTTCCAAACCTATACGCAACGCAACCTGCATTAGTTTAATCAATAACAAATGAACGTCATCGACAGAATTCTTAATGATCAATTATCCATCGTCAATTATCATGTCCATCCTTTTGCACAACATTGCGTTTGATTCGTAGTAGCCTCTACAGTGACAAACATTAGTTTGTTTGTATCTATATACTTTTATTACTTTGGAAGCATCCAGGAAGAAAGGTCGGTCTGACATGTGGGAAAACTTTATTCTGGTTGCTTTTTGATAAGGTGCGCTGGCTGTTAAATACTATTATTAAATATTAGGCTAAAAATAGGGTTATAGAACTGTAACTATCAGCAGCCTATAGTACTAGCTGTATAAAAACATTAGCCTACTTTATAATTTTAGGCCTATATGATTACTGTAGCTATTAGGTTGTGAGCAAAAAAGAAACTGGCTCAGTCCAAAATGTTTTGATAATTTTTTTTCCTTAATAAAAATCTTTGCATATTCCCTATTAGCAGAATTCGGTGAAATTACCACAGACCCTTCAAAATCCGTGGCACTTTCCCAAAATTGCATGATGACATAGCAGAATGCAAATACCGTAGATTTTATTCCAGCACAATACAGACGTGTTGCAAATGTGCTTTTTCATTATTTTTTCCACACTGTCACCATGGTTACAAACAATACATTACGACATAATACATGTTACATGGACTTAACAGCAAGGTTTCTGAGTGGTTAAGGTTAGGGTTTGGGTAAGGCTTTGATCGAATTTACAGCAAGGTTTCTGAGTGGTTAAGTTTAGGGTAAGGGTTTGGGTAAGGGTTAGATCAAGTTAACAGCCAGGTCTCAATGTGTGCCCATTGCGGACTTTCCGTGAAACTGGCACAGATTTTGGAGTTTAGACTGCAGTCATTTCATGGATTTCTGAGAGATCAGGCTGCACGAGAAGACAGCGGAACTCGCATCAGGCTACTGAACGAGACCGAAAGTAACCGTGCAACCGCTCAAGTCTAATGTTATCAAGCGGAATTGCCGAGGCCAGGCACCAGGCTACTGAATGAGACCGACAGTAACTGTGCAACCGCTCAATAATGTTATCAAGCGGAATTTCCATGAACACAATCATTTATAAACTAGAATCAAGGCTTGGTTAATAACCCAAACTTGCAGAGAACCAAGACACCCACTTTATCGATGGAGAAGTAGCTACAGATACAAATACATGTTATCTTGGTAGTTAAGTTAATGTTGCAGGCTGCATGGTAGAGGCTGTCACAAGAAGAGACTACTGAACGAGACCATAACCAAGGGTACTGCATGAGTCTAATGTAATCAAACGGGTGTCCCCTCCCCCTGCGGGCACGCGAACCGGTGACCGAATCTATTAACTCGATAACAACAACCGTCCTGTTGAACCGACTTCCCTATCCCACCTACCCCCTAGCCATAGTTATGCAAGCACACCCAACTTATTTTCTGGCCATATTTTCCCACCACATCCTCTGTTTCCCCAAGTACTTTCTCTCCCCAATAACCAATAACAGAATACACAAATTAATTAGTCTTTATTTATAAAAACAATGATATCCTATTGTTATTATACATGTTGCACTGTGTTTGTGTGTGTTGGGGGGATAGAGGAAGAGGAAAGGAGAGAGGAGGAAGAGAGGAAGAGGAGAGGAAGAGTGAAGGAGAGAGGAGGAGGAGAGGAAGAGAGAAGGAGAGAGGAGGAGGAGAGGAAGAGTGAAGGAGAGAGGAGGAAAAGAAGAGGACAGACAGAGGAGAGGAAGAGTGAAGGAGAGAGGAGGAGGAGGAGGAGAGGAAGAGAGAAGGAGAGAGGAGGAGGAGAGGAAGAGAGAAGGAGAGAGGAGGAGGAGAGGAAGAGGAGAGGAAGAGTGAAGGAGAGAGGAGGAGGAGAGGAAGAGAAGGAGAGAGGAGGAGGAGGAGGAGGAGAGGAAGAGGAGAGGAAGAGTGAAGGAGAGAGGAGGAGGAGAGGAAGAGAGAATGAGAGAGAAGGAAGAGAGGAAGAGGAGAGGAAGAGTGAAGGAGAGATGCTAGTGATTGATGAAACATCATAAATCTACTGAAGCACACAAATGGTTCAAATTCAGAGAATACATTTGGAGGAAGTTTTCAATCCCCAGTTCGATTCTGAATATTTACTATGATAAACCTCCTCGACAAAAGGAAGAGGAAAGGAAAAAAGGAAATGAGATGAAGAGGAATAATGGAGGAGGGGAAGAGAGGGGGACGGGTATAGTGGAGGAGAAGAGTTCAGGAGAAAAATAAAATACAGAAAAAGAGAGGATTGGATGAGAAGAAAGGAAGTGATGAGAGGAGAGGAAGAAAGGAAAGTGTATGAAGAGGAAGAATGGAGGAGAGGAAGAGGAATGGAAGAGAGAAGACACTGGAGCAGAGGAGTTTTTCTATCAGTTTCTATCACAAACAAACACTGGTCTGATAAGAATTAAGTTTTAGTGTTTTAAAACATTCATAAACATAAATAAATCCGGTAGCTACAATATAAACATCTGGTACAATACAATTTGGTTACAGAAATAGGATTGTTTTGTCAACAATTTAATAAATAAACATTCTACAAACAGGAATGTTTAAATACACCAATAAAAAACAATAACAAGCTGGTGAATGACTTGTAAATGAGAAGGTTTAACAGACCAATCTGGTGATTCATTCTATTTATTAATGACTCTAGTTTACAGGTTACATCTTCAGTGTGTTTAATTAGGAATATGTAATATGATATATTTATTCACTACTAAAGAGTTATTGATAATGTTTTACTACAGTGAACATGACCATGATTATAGTGAAACATCATGTTGTCCTTGACACAGGGACCACCTGACACAGAGAGACTGAGGAGTCAGGATAAACCCAAAAACCTGGATGTATGGGCTCAGTGAATGTGGTGTTGAATGTGTGCAGGTGGGTCACTGTGTCAGAGGAGACACTGTAGAAGGACAGAGTGCCTGCTGGCCAGTCCAGATACACTCCTACTCTGCGGGGGGCTTCTGACGGGGTATACAAGACAGTACATTCTTTATTGTGACGGGGAGAGTAACTGTAATAATGACATTGAAGAATCCAGGAATTGTCAGTTTCTCCAAATTCACAATCATCTCTTACATTGTTTCTCTGGATTGATTTATATGCCACTGCTATCCTTGCACCTCCCCCACTCCACTCTACCTCCCAGTAACAGCGTCCAGTCAGACCCTCTCTACACAACACCTGTTCACAGTAATCAAATCTCGCTGGGTGATCTGGATACGGCTGTTCCTTTTCACTCCGTGTCACCTTTCTGTTCTCCTCAGACAGAGAGAGTCTTCTGTTTACTGTGTTTGGGTCCAGTGTGAGATCACAGACATCTGACGGATTAGATCAATACACAATATTACACATCATCATTTACTGTATATTAAACATATGTGTGCATTTTAAATGTATTCTCAAATAATGGATATTAAAACACACACACACACACACACACACACA
>JACXGM010022056.1:0-17043 GCA_016801145.1 Umbra pygmaea | reverse complement strand
AATACACCTTTAAAAGCAATTTTTCCATGCCAATCTATAATATTTACTACTTCTACTGTTGTACATTTTCCAGACCACTGCTTAGTACATAGCGTTTAGTATTACTATGCCATTATTATTTTAAAATTCTTATATTGTTGTAATTCTTGTTTTTAAGCCCACTGCATAGAATCGCCGTGCCATGTCAAAAATAATTTCTCTGTATGGGATGATGTATGTTATTCAATGCACATGATAAATAAACTTGACTTGACTTGACTTGACTTGATGTTTGGTGTAAAGTGTTTCTCTTGTGTTCTAGGTTATGTTGTATAAGTTAAAGGTTCTGTTCTAGTGTTTATGTAGTGTTGTTCTTGTTTAATGTTAGGTCTTTGTTTCTCATGTATTCTTGTCTCTGTGTTTCTTGTCAGTTCTCCCTAGTGTTTTAATAAATATATGTTCATTGAAGACGCGCCTGCCTCCAATCCTTGGAACTGTAACACCCCCATAGAGGTCCCCTTTGTTTACACCCGTTCAAGATCGTCCACATCCTCCTAAGCCTTAGCACCACCCATCTTTGACAGGGAATGACAGGACCTGTTAAGCAACTGTCAAACTATCTGTTAAACAAAGGCAGTACAGTGATTAAGTCAATCTGACTCTCAAGCAAAGACAGTAAATATAAACTGTCTTAATTTGGAAACCCTTAGAAAAAAATATTTAAATATTTTTTAAATAGTAATAGGTATACTTCTGTTCAATTTTACCCATTTATTTCATACTTCAGTATATTTGAAATACATTTAAAATAGAATTCTAGTATACTAAAAACATACATATATCAGCAATAGTAGATACACTTAGGTTTATTTGTATCATATAATAAAAAAATAATGTTAATTAATAAACATTTGAGACATAGGGCTTACTGGTAGTATTAACACACATTGTTGCTCCAGGCAGAAGTAAGTGTTCTTGGTCACAACCTTGTAATGTTTGATTCCAATGAGGGACCAGTGAGACAGCTATCAATGTACTCTGAAAATGTATGTTAATGGGAACTCATGCAAGTGATGGAATTGGAGTCTATATTCTTACAGATAGTTTCTGTCCAGTGTCAGATGTATGTGCAGGGCAAGTGATGTCATGGCATCTTTGTCAAAAAACTCTGATCCAAAATATGCATTTGCCTGGCTGTGTTGAGTCCAGGTGGAACTTTTACTGGTAGACCATCCCTTGGAGGAAGATTAGCATTGTTGCTCTCTAAATCGTAAAACAAAAGCACACAGTGAATATAAATGCAAGATATGTAAACTATTACATTTATCCACCTAATGATGAAAATAAAACAATAAAAAATGTATACATACCTGAAGTGCTGGTACTGCTTGATCTGTGGCAGCGGTCTGAAATATGGAGTCAGGTGATGATGCCAGTCGTAGCTTTCCACCAAAACTGTGCCATCCTCCAGTCCAACCAACTGAGGGATGTTGACTCCTGTGACAGTGCTGTCCTTCACCACACCAACAATGTCTGACAAAGTCTAAACGCTGGTCTTCCTGAAGCGCTGCTTGATGAGGCCAAAACATCAATCAGGGGCAAACTTAGTGTGGCCTGATATCAGGAAGTGAAGGTCCAGATGATGGTGGAGCTTGTGCATGGTCCGCCAGGCACAGTACAAGAGAACAAACTTGTTCCTGTTTTTTTCACTGTAGTTGTCACAGTGTAGGTACACAAGTGTCTCCCTAACTCCATATCTGTTGAAGAATTGATGCAAGTAATTGATAACTGCACTGCTGCCCTTGCTGGATGACATGCCCTCATCTATTAAATAGTTTACTTGTTGTGGCATACCTTCACAGCAGACACCAAACAACCCACACTGGAGTCAGGAAGTACATGGGACCTGGTTGCATTGAGTCAGAAGGATACTGCACCTGTTGGAAAAGATAAGAGGATTATAAATAACATCAGACACAAATGAAGGTATTTTAAGATGTATGTGGTGTATAAAGGAGAAAGTGTTCCTTACCTGTTGAGCAACATCAAAGCTGTAATGCATCCTTATGTCTTTGCTAGCTGGTTCAGAGAATCCTACAGACAACTTCATGGCTTTACAGGTGGTCTTGCAGTCAGCCAACATTTCCTGGTAGGAAGACCGCTCACCCAGGATTAAGATGACGCTTTTGCTTCTTCAGCGTGGCTGATTTAACAGATTCTGGCAAATCGGTAGACCTGGTAGTTGTAGTGCCCTACTGACTCTAAAAAACAAACAGAACAATATATAGAGGCACCTCCCTCTCCATCCCATGGGCCCACCACCTGTGGGAGGAACCGCTGGGGTCGGGTGCGCTGCCAAATGGGTGGTAGTGAAGGTCAGGGGCCTCGACGGACCAGACCTGGGCAGCAGAGGCTGGCTCTGGGGACGTGGAATGTCACCTCTCTGTGGGGGAAGGAGCCGGAACTGCTTTGGGAGGTGGAGCGTTACCAATTAGATCTGGTGGGGCTTACCTCTATGCACAGTCTCGGTTCTGGAACCATTCTCCTGGATAGAGGTTGGACTCCATTCTTCTCCAAAGTTGCCCAGCGTGTGAGGCGCCGGGCGGGTGTGGGGATACTCACAAGCCCCCGGCTGAGCGCCGCTATGTTGGAGTTTACCCCGGTGGATGAGAGAGTCGCCTCCTTGCGCCTAGGGGTTGCTGGGGGGAAAACTCTGACTGTTGTTTGTGCATATGCACCAAACAGGAGTTCAGAGTATTCTGCCTTCTTGGAGACCTTGAATGGAGTCCTGTATGGGGCTCCAGTTGGGGATTCCATAGTTCTGCTGGGGGACTTTAATGTGCACGTGGGCAATGATGGAGACACATGGAGAGGCATGATTGGGAAGAATGGCCTCCCTGATCTAAACCCGAGTGGTTTGTTGTTGGACTTCTGTGCTAGTCATAGATTGTCTATAACAAACACCATGTTCGAACATAGAGATGCTCATAAGTGTACTTGGTACCAGAGCACTCTAGGCCGAAGGTCAACGATCGATTTTATAATCGTTTCATCTGATCTGAGGCTATATGTTTCGGACACTCCGGTGAAGGGAGGGGCGGAGCTGTCAACCGATCACCATCTGGTGATGAGTTGGGTCAGGGGGTGGGAGAAGACTCTAGATAGACCTGGTAAACCCAAACGGGTAGTGCGGGTGAATTGGGAACATCTGAAGGAGGCCCCTGTCCGACAGACTTTCAACTCACGCCTCCGGCTGAGCTTTTTGTGCATCTCTGTGGAGGTTGGGGGCATTGAACCCGAGTGGACAATGTTCAAAACCTCCATTGCTGAAGCTGCGGTGAGGAGCTGTGGTCTTAGGGTCTTGGGTGCCTCAAGGGGCAGTAACCCATAGACACCGTGGTGGACACCGGTTGTCAGGGAAGCGTCTGACTGAAGAAGGAGTCTTTCCGGGATATGTTATCCCGGAGGACTCCAGAGGCAGTTGTAGGGTACCGAAGGGCCAGAAGGGCTGCAGCCTCTGCCGTGAAAGAGGCAAAGCAGCGGGTGTGGGAAAAGTTCAGAGAAGACATGGAGAAGGACTTTCGGTCGGCACCAAAGTGCTTCTGGAAAACCGTCCGCCACCTCAGAAGGGGGAAGCGTGGAACCATCCAAGCTGTATACAGTAAGAGTGGGACTTTGTTGACCTCAACTGAGGAGGTAATAGGGCGGTGGAAGGAGCACTTTGAGAAACTCCTGAATCCTACTTCAATGCCCTCTATATTAGAGGCAGAGCTATAGGATGATGGGGGATTGTCGTAAATTTCCCTGGTGGAAGTCACTGAGGTAGTCAAACAACTCCACAGTGGCAAAGGCCTAGGGATTGATGAGATCCGTCCAGAAATGCTCAAAGCTCTGGGTGTGGAGGGGCTGTCTTGGCTGACACGCCTCTTCAACATTGCATGGAAGTCTGGGACAGTGCCAAAAGGAGCTTTTTGTAGATGTGGTCCTGATGGCATCATCGGCCTGTGACCTTCAGCACTCACTGGATCGGTTCACAGCCGAGTGTGAAACGGCTGGGATGAGGATCAGCACCTCTAAATCTGAGGCCATGGTTCTCAGCAGGAAACCGATGGAGTGCCTACTCCAGGTAGGGAATGAGTCCTTACCCCAAGTGAAGGAGTTCAAATACCTTGGGGTCTTGTTCGCGAGTGAGGGAACAATGGAGCGGGAGATTGGTCGGAGTATTGGCACAGCGGGGGCGGTATTACACTCATTATATTGCACCGTAGTGACGAAAAGAGAGCTGAGCCACTAGGCAAAGCTCTCAAACTACCAGGCAGTTTTTGTTCCTACCCTCACCTATGGTCATGAAGGCTGGGTCATGACCGAAAGAACGAGATCCAGGGTACAAGCGGCCGAAATGGGTTTCCTCAGGAGGGTGGCAGGCATCTCCCTTAGAGATAGGGTGAGAAGCTCAGTCATCCGTGAGGTTCTCAGAGTAGAGCCGCTGCTCCTTTGCATCGAAAGGAACCAGTTGAGGTGGATTGGGCATCTGGTAAGGGAGGTGTTCCAGGCACGTCCAGCTGGGAGGAGGCCTCGGGGAAGACCCAGGACTAGGTGGGGGGATTATATCTCCAACCTGGCCTGGGAACGCCTCCGGATCCCCCAGTCGGAGCTGGTTAATGTGGTTTGGGAAAAGGACGTTTGGGGTCCCCTGCTGGAGCTGCTGCCCCCGCGACCCAATCCCAGATAAGCGGACGAAAATGGATGGATGGACAATGTTTGAGTCCCAGTATGGAGAGATTCATACTGTGTTGGAGGAAAAAGGAGAAGAACACCGCTTGGGTGATTTACCAGAAAGAATAGTTGGAGACATTGTGGATTTCATCCATCGATTCATAGAGGCCACACTTGCATTGGAAGCAGGCAAACAACCAACTCTACCTCAATTGTGGGGTTCCAATGGTTAAAGCATGACCTGATTCCAACTCTGAATGACAGCAATATGATCATTTCAGTAAAAAGGAAAGCCACTAAAATTACACTAAAATAAGAAATGCACAAGCTAGCAATTTTAATGAACCC
This sequence comes from Umbra pygmaea, assembly GCA_016801145.1. Taxonomy (NCBI): domain Eukaryota; kingdom Metazoa; phylum Chordata; class Actinopteri; order Esociformes; family Umbridae; genus Umbra; species Umbra pygmaea. The sequence goes on along the minus strand of JACXGM010022056.1, from coordinate 12,000 downwards.
AAACTGGAGTCTTAAACTTCTGGACAACCAGGCACAGGAGCTTCCTAACATCCATGCTGAGAAGCGATGTCTGGTTCAGGCAGAGGCTCGGATCACACAGCCAGCAACTGATGCACAGGTGCTCACAGAGGAACATGCCACTTTGATGAGTGTGACTCAAGCATCCAAAAAACACAGAGGTTAAACGGTTGTCAGATGTGGAGGAGTCAGACCCAGAAGATTCATCAGACATGGATGAAGTAGGGAGATGTATATTCTTTAAGCCGAACACAAAAAACAAGGCCTTTGATGTTTTGCTCTGGTGGAAGGATCATTCCAACATGTTTTCATGCCTGGCCAATGTCGCTCGATCTATACTTGCAATACCAGCCTCAAGGTGAGTATTCGCCGAACAAACCCATTTTTAGTTTTACGTGATTTTCTATTACGAAATCATGCACAATATATTATATGTTTAGATATCTACATTTTTTCTATGGTACACGAACAACAATGATTGAAGTAAAATTATTTAATTTAGGCTAATGTCAGGAAGATGAACAAAATGTAAAATATTGTTTTATTTCATTTTAGTGTGGCCAGTGAGCGAGACTTTTCAATAGCCAGTTATGTGGTGTCTGAGAGCAGAAGCCAGTTGCGACCAAGCACCTGGATGATATTCTTTCTTGCACAGCAATTTAAAGAAATCTGAGTAAATGATTGACTGCCTTTTAGTTATTTTTTTATCTGTCAACAGCTGATTTTATCTTTTGTTTAGGTGTTAAATTTGAAATTTTTGGGAATTAGGATCAGAATGCCCATGTCACTAGAAGTTATTTTCTTTGCTAATTCATAACATAATTACGTTATTTTCCTTCAAGGATCATTGAGAAAATCATCCCATTTTTTGCTATGTTATAAGTGTAAATCACTTAAATTCTAAGCAACATGTCAGAAATAACATATTTAGCCTATAGGTTATATTTTAGCGATATCAGTTGTCAATATATGCATTGTGTTGTAAAAAAAATCTACCAAAGCTTTTTGTTTTGCAGTTACTTAAAGGTTGAAATAGTGCCACACAATGAATAAAAGGGAAATCAGAGGAATATTAGCCTGAGTCTAAACCAATTAAATAAATATGTTCTTTTTTAATGGGTAAGGATTTGGCTATACAGAACAATTAAATAAATATGTTCTTTTTTAATGGGTAAGGATTTCGCTATACAGAACAATTAGATGTGGGTGGTTCGGTTTTTTGGGAGAAAATCTGTCCTTGTGTCGGGTGTCAGTTTGGTCTCGGAAATGATGTTGCCTGTGTGGTTAGGGTTACGGCTCAAAAAAAAAAACGTGCAGGACTCTGTATTAATCCCACTTTTTTTGCTTACGCACATTCTTCATTCTCTTCTTTTGCATATGCACATTCTTCAAGTACAAATTATTTGTTTAAACGCATTGATAAATGAATGTTTAAACGCCGTCTGATGTTTGAAAAGCATTTAATTGAATTGTTGATACCACTGGTCAAACCAGGGGTATGTAAAATGCAGAACATGCTGCACAGTTTTTTAAATAATAATAATAAAGCAAGTCGCATCTTCTTGCCTGTGGACACACTTTATACAAAACATTGTTGCAGCTTGTCATAAAGTAGCTACAAGCCTTTGTAATCATTATAATTTATTGAAGCAAACAATTTTCTGGCCTACAAATCGATCTACTACTTACTGTAGTATTGTTGTCCTTCCTTTTTTAACTTTATTGTACTTAGCATTACATACTTGTCCAGTTTTTATAATTTGATTTGCCTACTGAGGGCCAGATGTATGTACATTTCCGAACGCAGTGTTAATAGCGCCATGGCCATGACGCAGAAAGCACTTGATGTGAAACCGCAGTGTGCATGCTAACCCGTTCATCAGGTAATCAATGCCTGTACCCACCCACTATACCGTAAATTGTGCGTATTTCAACGTGCAGTTAAATGGGCTTCCTCCTCTCTTTCCATCATGGATCAGCCACCAATTCCGGCAAAACAGCGAAAACAAAAATTCTACAATAACGAGGTTGATGTGCATGTTTATGAGGTAACAGAGAATTTAAATGTGGAGATTCAAAGTAATCTTTGATTTCTTTCAGTAACTGTAGATTATATTGCATGGCTGCTTCATTTGTAAAGCTTAATGATTTCATGTTCACTCAACTGAAAAAGTGTGATCCTTGTGGCAAAAATCTTTTCAGCTCGTCTCCTTGGCCTACGTCTTCCTCTTGCTTGGATTACTGCTGCCATTTCACTAGGAAACATCTGCGAGGAAACCCGCATCCTGGTTTACACCGGCCTTTAAGAGGCAGACAATTTTCCGCACACTCTCTCTGTTCCCCCTCACCCACACACTATTATGAGAGCAACAACTGCGCTTTCAGTTTTTTCCATGGAGGGGGGGCCTTCCCCAGTGGGAATGTAGACGGCTGGTTAGTCCCTGGATGGGAGACCAGTGCTGCTGGAAGTGGTGTTGGAGGGCCAGTAGGGGGCACTCTTCCCTCTGGTCTAAAGATCTTTCCCAATGCCCCAGGGCAGTGATGGGGACATCTGCCCTCCGTAGGGTGCCGTCTTTCGGATGGGACGTTAAATGGGTGTCCTGACTCTCTGTGGTCATTAAAAATCCCATGGCACTTATCGTAAGAGTAGGGGTTTTAACCCCAGTGTTAAGGCAAAATTCCCTACCAGGCCTCTCACTTTAATCATGGCCACCTAATAATCCCCCTCCTTCCTAATTGGCATATTTAACTACTCATCTCTCCACCTAATAGCTGATGTGTGGTGATGATCTGGCGCAAAATGGCTGCCGTGCATCACCCAAGTGGGTGCTACACATTGGTGGTGGATGAGGTGGGCTTTCCCCCTCACTGTGTAAAGCGCTTTGGGTTCCTTAGAAGAAAAGCGGTATATAAGTTGAATGCATTATTATTATTAGCACGCTGGGCATGACGGGACATTACCGGAGAAATTATCCTCGGCCATGTTGCCCTCAGGGCAGCTGCCGCATCCTATACTCTTTTCATGTGGGCTACCCCTGAGCTCTCCCCCCCAAACGGGTTGAGAGGAGCAGTGGCAGGGGCTTATTTAGCTTTTCACCCCTTCCTACTGCTCCTGACACCGACAGTTGACCCTATTTTAATGATCTAAGCGCACAGTGTAAAGCGCATGGCGCAAGTGCGCTTTGGGCATGTCCAAATCCACTTTTGCTAGTTTGACGGCAGAAAAAAGGGTTGTACTAATGGTTGTACATGTAATAAACCAATCAGAAGAGTGTCATTTCCCATTCCCTTTAAGAGCCAGGCGCATTTGTATCTTGGCACATTGCTATTATGATGGTGGATATGCAATGTAAAATCTTTATTTGTAATCTTTTGTGTTTGTGATCATTGCGATCACTTACAACGCATCAAGATAGCAATACACCTAGAATAATCCTTAACACACCTCCCTGTAAAACCAGCACATCCATGGTCGCAAGTGCATTTACTATTTAAACAACATGGGCGCTGGATGGGAGATTGAAAACTGTGTCGGTCTTAAACTAGCAAAGACACTTGCATCCGGGCTTTGCGCTGTGTTGCACCGGTGCAAAATAGGGCCCAGTAGCTCGCCCACTCTCTCTATTCCTCTCAGTGTGACTAGCGATGTGTTTCATCCCCTGATGGCTAATTATGTCAATTTGGAGGGTGCACTCCCTTCAGTTCCTGATGCCCTCCCCCTGTATTTCAGTGATCTCGCTGATCCTCCCTCGGGACGAGGAGAGTTTTACTCCCCTTATTCCCTTGTACCAAGGAAATTAGGGGGAATGAGACCTATTCTAGACCTTTGAGTTCTAAATGAACGTCTGCAAAAGGAGTTTTCATATGTTGATTGTAAAACAATTCATAGAGTGTGTCCAGCAGGCCATTTTCTTCTTGAGCATAGATCTGAAAGATGCTTACTTTCATGTAGAGTTTGCTCAAGGACACTGGAGTCTCCTTCATTTTGCTTTCCAGGAAAAGTGGTACGAATACAGGAGAATGTCATTCAGATACGCTCTAGCCCGAGTTTTTTGCAAAATTGAGCAGATGACACTGCTCCCTCAGGTTTTTGGCCTACTTAGGCAACCTGTTGTTAGCCAGGTCCACAGAAAAGATGGCTTTGGGCTTCGCCCTGAATCTGGAAAAGAACATGCTATGTCCTTCCCAGATGTTGATGTATTTAGGTCTCTGGCTAAACTTCTTAAACATGAGAGCCTGCCTGTCTCAGGACAGAAAAACGATCTCTCATTCAAGCGTTCAAGCACTCCAGGCCCTGTGGAGTAGTGACAGTGAGATGCATCAAGTCACTCTTAGGCCTAATGTCAGCCGCACATGTAGTGGTGCCATTGGGCCTATGACACATGCGCAAAACACAACAATGATTTGCCGGCCTCAGATAGGACCCAATGAATCACCCCCCCACTCAGAACACACAAACCACCTGTTACTGGTTCTCGCCACTTTACTTCCCTGGTCGCCGATCATGACATATGCATAGGGCCGGATAACAGCAGAACGGTGGCATACATAGATCGAAAAGTGGGGGTGAAATCTCCTGCCATACACAAGCTGGCAGTTGAAATATGGAGTTGGGCCAAAACTCAAGTCAAGTGGTCCCTACACCCAGACCTGATGGAAATAATTTGGAACAGGTTTGGCAGACACAAGTGGACCTCTTCAACTTGAAGGAGAACACTCAGTGCCCACTTTGGTTCACCCTGAGACCATCAGACAAAGCCCAATGGGGTGGAGGCATTCTTGTGTCCGTGGTATGGTGTCTTCTGCACCTGATGTATGGTGTCTCCTGCACCTGATGTATGGTGTCTCCTGCATCTGATCTACGGTGTCTCCTGCACCTGATCTACGGTGTCTCCTGCACCTGATCTACGGTGTCTCCTGCACCCGATGTACGGTGTCTCCTGCACCTCATGTATGGTGTCTCCTGCACCTGATGTATGGTGTCTCCTGCACCTGATGTACGGTGTCTCCTGCACCTGATGTACGGTGTCTCCTGCACCTGATGTACGGTGTCTCCTGCACCTGATGTATGGTGTCTCCTGCACCTGATGTACGGTGTCTCCTGCACCTGATGTACGGTGTCTCCTGCACCTGATGTACGGTGTCTCCTGCACCTGATGTATGGTGTCTCCTGCACCTGATGTATGGTGTCTCCTGCACCTGATGTATGGTGTCTCCTGCACCTGATGTATGGTGTCTCCTGCACCTGATGCAGAGATGCGACAGGAGAAAGTGTCTCTGATCGTAGTAGCTCCAAAAACACTGGGGGCTGCTTGGTTTCCAAACACGTCCTAACCCAACCTCTCCGGGTCTGGACCCTGAACAGGAGAGATTAAGCCGCAGTGGTCTGCCTATGAATGTTTTTCAAACGATCCAATGCGCACATGCGGTCTCTACTGCAAAAAATTACGCATGCAGATGGAGGCTTTTAGAAAGTGCGTGAGGATGACTCTCAGACTTGTGAGATTAATATTTTTCTTTAACATCTGTTAGAGGAAGGGAAATTGCCTGGAACATTAAGGTTTAATGCATTGGCGATTTCTGCTTGTCATGATGGATGGGTGAGTTTTTCTGTTTTCGCCCAGTCCCTGATCACGAGTTTCCTGAAGGGAACATGCCGCTTGCACCCCACAGTGAAAACGAGACTCCATAAATGGGAGCTGTCCGTGGTCCTGGAGGCTTTACAGAAACCTCCCTTTGAACCTCTAGAGCTTCTATGAGGTTGCTGTCTCTTAAGACTGCACTCCTTATCGGTCTGGTCTAAGAGAGTGTGACTTGTGTGTAGTGTAGGTTCATCCGGGCTACTGTATTATCAATGATGATAATAGCAGAGCTGTGTTGAGATCAAACCCAGCCTTTTTCCCTAAAATCAATCATCTTACAGGTTGAAGGTATTCTCCCCTCTAGGAGAGACTACACTGCTTGTGCCTAGTTAGGACCTTGGCCCTTTACGTGACCAGAACCGCGCCCATCAGATCCTCACAACAATTATTTGTGTATCAGGGATCTGCAAGGGCTGGGGGCCCTCTGTCTATCCATCAAGCTGGGTTACACCTCTGTGGGCCTGCAACCTCCTGAAGGGGTTCCACAAGAGGTATGGCCGCATATACTGCACTCTTTGGAGGTGTGGGGGTGGAGGAGATCTGGGAAGCTGCCTCGTGGGCTTCACAATCTCCGTTCATTAGGTTCTACTTAATGGGTCTCCCTCTCTGACTTTGGTCATTCAGTTTTCTGCTCCGGTTTCCCCGAGGGTAAGAACCAGTGAGTTAGAGAGAGAGGGACAAGCTATACCATTCTATTTTTCTCTCTTTCTGAGGTATCTGTTTATATGACATTATTGTAGACTTTTTACCTCACATGTTGTTGCTCTGTTTCACCTTCCCTGTTCTGTTGTTTTATGTGGGAGTTGGCTGAGAAGGGATGAATTGACATTATATTCATGGCTCAGTCAAATGTTGTTGTATCCTTAGGCAAGGCAATTTACCCTAAATTGCTCCAAGGGGATCATCGCTGTACCTAATGTAATGGAAGCCATCCACTAAAAGGTAAACATGGAAATGTAAGCTCACATATTTGACAGACTGCGCCGTGTCTGAGGAGTACTTGTTATGCAAATTAGTAAAGATATTTATAAACAGTTGGTTAGAGTGTAAATAGGCAGGGAAACCCATGCATTAAATAAACACAAATCTGGGCAGATTATTTCAATTGTTCACAAAGGGCTCTAATAGTGCATTAGTGCATTTCACTAATTAATTTCAAACAAACAATCTTAAATCAATTTGAAGTATAGGTAAATTACAATTGATAACACAAAATACATTTGCAATAGCTGTTGTAATAACTTTCTGCCATTTGGTTTCAGAACTGGACTAAAATACCACATCTGTGAGGATGATCAAGAACAATGTGGACCTAATTTACTTACATTTCACTGGCAGAACTTGATGTTTGTTCTCCTTATTTTTATTCAAGTTTAGCACATATCTTTTGCATTAAGCACTGTCTCTGATCTGTAATTCACTAACCTCAAAGATATAAATATTTACACATGTTCAGTATGCTGAAAATAAATGCAGTTGAAATTAAAAGGTAGTTTCAATTTTGGCTGAATAGTATTCTAAGTAAGTAAGTAAGTAATTTTAATTTATAAAGCGCATTTACACATAGCGCAAAACTGACCAAAGTGCTGTACAATGAATGACTAAAAAAGAAGACAAAGATAAAAACAAATCATAATTATATAAAACATGAAAAAAAGAATCCTTCAATATCATGGCACACAATGCGGAAAAACGAAGAACAAACAAGAGTGCCGGGTTAGAAACCAATGAAGGCCATGGAAAAAAAATTAGTTTTTAACCTGGATTTAAATACAGCAATGGAGGGGGCAGATCTGATATCCTGGGGGAGCTGGTTCCACAAACGTGGAGCAGCAACTGAAAAAGCTCTATCACCCCCCTGTTTAAGCCGTGAGTGCGGCACAAACAGGAGCCCTTTGTTTGAGGATCTCAGTGACCTTTGAGCTGAATATGGCTGTACAAGGTAGTTGATATAGGCTGGGGCAAGCCCATTTAGTGATTTAAAAACAAACAATAAAACTTTAAACTGAATCCTGAAAACAACTGGGAGCCAATACAAGGAGGCCAGAATGGGGGTGATGTGCTCACGCCTCCTAGTGCCGGTTAAAAGATGCGCTGCTGCGTTTTGACCAACTGCAAACGTCCTTTAACCCCTTACTGATCCTATTGAGAATCTGTTAATCAAGGATAATCTGAGAATATAAATGTATATTATGAGGTAATGTAATGTAATGTAGTTTATATTTTTGAACAGGGACAGTGCACAAAAAACATTATAGATGTCTTGTGCCAGGTTGTAGCAAATTGCTAATTTCCGCCCGTAGTCCCTGGGCAGGTGCATGGTGCAATAAAATACAGATAGTATTTACAATATACAATACAATACAGATACATAAAATCTTAAAAATCTACAGACCTTTTTGTCCCCTAATCCCGCCCATCTGGAACTAAAATTAGACCCCCCCCAAACACCCATACTTTGGGAACAAGTCTGTTTTGTTAACAACCAATGCTTTGCTAACTGTGAAAATGAGTGCAAGTTAGTGCATTAAATTATCTCTATAGGAAGAGTATTCCACTGATTTATAGCCACAAAGGAGAATGATGTCCTCCCAAATGCCGTTCTGCATTGTGGAAGACTACATTTGCCCCTCGTGGTTGATCTATTCACCCGTGTTGTTTTTTTAGAGCGGAGTATAATAAATCTTTCCAGAGGAGGAGCAGAAACATTATGAATTATTTTAAAAATTAAGAAAAGATTTCAGTGAAATATAACATTTTCAAGATTTAGCATGTCATATTTTGTAAGAATGTAACAGTGATGGTAATGACGTGGCTTTTTGTCATGGATCTTAAGGACACTTTTGTACAATGATTCAAGGGGCCTTAAAGCTGTTTTGTATGCTTGAGACCAGCTTGAGATACAATATAAAAAATGTGGAACAATCATTGCATATAGGTATGTACTCGATGCCTCAACAGAAAGGGAATTTCTTATGTTTCTGTAGTTTGATAGATTAAATTTCAGTGTGTTGCCCAGCTTTTTGATATGTTTTTTAAAGGTGAGAGTTGGATCAAGGGTGACACCCAGATATTTGAATTCGTCCACATTTCTTATAATTTGTCCATTTACAAAGATGTCAGGACATTCTCTAAGTTTGCACCTGTTTGTGAAAAACATTGTAACAGTCTTGTCAACATTCAATGTAAGACAGGAATTTTGCAACCAGTCAGCAACCCTATGCATTGCCTTTGATAGTTTCATAGAAACCTCTGTTGCATTTTTCCCATGAGTATATAGGACAGTGTCATCTGCAGGTAATGTGCAACAGTAATGGCAGATAACAGTTGTATTCAATTAACCATTGATCAGTACACACCACACCTATTTTATTATATACTTGTAGACAGAGGCAAACCAAACAACAGAAGTTCTGCATTAATTGAAACACATCACAATTCTCTACTTTAAACAGTTGTTGTTTTTACAAAACTATGGTTTAAAAGTTGCAGGTATTTTCACATATTTTCCAGGTGTCCTTTCAGTCTTTTTCCATGCAATATTGATGCTTTTTATTCTAAACTCAGACTGTCTGATAGCCGTTGTGTATGAGATTCTATACAGATGTTCATTGCCTGAACTCCATGGCAGGTGCTGATTAAAGACAAATAAATCATAACCCCAGACGTCAGTGAGCCATTAAAGCAAAAATCCTGTCTTCATCAATGTAGCTGCAACGATAAACTATTCTGACAAATGTTCACTTTTCATAATGATTTTACTAAATACTTTACTATATTTCAAACTTCTATTGAGCCACACATTTACCCCAATGCCCATACTTCAATCTGTATCATCTGGAGCAACATAATCTGCCACCACTTTTGTCATCACAGCTCCACCTATTACTGCAACTGGTCCTAAAACCACAGCTGCTCCTGTTGTCAAAGCTGCACCCAATGCATTTATACCGTCTCTTACTTTTTTAATCTTTTTTCTCTCCATTCTCAACTTGTCCTGCTCCTCCCTTCTAATCTCTTTAGACAGAAGCTCTTCTATTAGTTTGTCCTTTTCCTCCTTCTCCTTCCTATCTACTTCCATTCTCTTTTTTTCCTCCTCATCCTTGATCTTCCTCTGGGCATCCTGGTACATCTGGTTTGTGTAGTGTTGTCCTCCATTACTCTTCACCATTTTCTCGATCATCTCCAGTAGCTCTCCGACAGGGCTGTAGTTGTCTGATATGTCTATTGAGTAGTACCTTTTTCCACAGGTGTCAAGTAGTTTCTGTAAGCTTTCACTTTCTTTTATAAAATCCTTCAGTCGTTTTGTCTTCAGCTGATTTCTGTGTGTGAACACCACAATCGTGTAATTTGAGGCTTCTGCTCCAAAGTTCTCCTGGATCGACTTCACAGTTTTCCGCTCTTCCTCTGTGAACCTGTCCAGTCTGATCACCAGCAGGAACACGTGAGGTCCTGGAACTGACATTAAGACAGCATTTTCTATTTCACTTTGAACTTCCTCAACAGTCGCTGATGTGTCACAGAGTCCTGGTGTGTCGATGACATCAATCTTCCTTCCAGCCACAACTCCACTCTGTTTCTCACACTGTGATGTTACAGACACTGGAGAAAAATCGGATTTAAATGCTTCTCTCCTCAGGATGATGTTTCCTGTTGTACTCTTCCCTGCTCCAGTCTTCCCCAACAGAACTATTCTCATGGCAGCCCGCTCCTCTGAACCTGTAAAAACAGACAAGAAGTCATTTGAGTCTTGATAAAATCGACCGGCCAATGGAAAGTGTATGTGTGTGTACCTTGGCATTGATGATTAAGAACTTGCAGAAAAAGTGGCAACAGCAACAGGATCCTATGAGCTCCTCCACTTCCTTGTGTCATCTCTGCTACAACAGCAAAAGGAAAACAAAACAGACAATGTGTAACGTTCCCCAGTTCCCCTTCCCTGGAATCTACAAATTCCTATTCTAGAACTACATTTCCCACAAACCGGACTCTGTAACATTTCCTGTTCCCTCTCACAGAGAACTACATCTTCCCCTTCCTGAACTTAGCAGAACTACAATTTCCTATACCCGGACTCAATCAACCTAATTCTGTACACCTGCTCTACCCCAGTCAGTATATAGGACACACACAATCCATTGCCTCTTTGCGAGGTATTGTGAGTATCATTTCTCCTTTCTGAGTATTCCTTGTTGTATTGTTATTCAGGTTTTGACCTTTGCTGTGTATTATCGAAAATTCTGCCTTAGATTAACCCTTGTACCTTTGCCATTTCTCTTGGATTGATATTCTGGCCGGACCTCTGTTCAGTTGTTTGGGATTTATTCTGCCTTGGATTGTCCTCTGTGCCATTGCCTTGTTTTGGAATTATACTTACCTGTTTACAATAAACATTGTTCCTTTTCTATATATGGGAGTGTTCATTACACAATGGCCTCATTGCAAAAACAAAATTCCAGTTTCTTCATCTAAGTCAGCAGTGTGGAGACCAGTTAGAAAATGTTTTGCCTAAGGTATTTTAATTTCAAACAGTATAAAATAGGAAAAGCCAAAATGTTCATTCATTAGAAACATTTCCCTGAAAGAAATTGGTAACCATCAGAGGTGTCAAATGGCTCAATGTTTATAAAGTTTATTTATTGAATGTCTGATTCAAGGAAATCAAGGTTATTTTCATAACTCAAAGTCCCCTTTCAATTGGTCACTATGTTTGACAGCAAACAAGTGAACAATGCAATTGCACCACCATGCTGGCAATGTTGGGTAAAGATACTTTTCAAATACATTCCAGTTACTTGTTGAGTTTACAAGTTTTGGGAAGTCCCTATCTAAGACAAAATGATCAGGTAAATTCATATCTTAAAAGTAGTTCATACCTATAAAACAAATAGAAAGAGGAAAGAAACTATCAATCATGGTCACCAGTAAGATATGAACTCCATTTACCTGATCATTCTATCTTAATTAGGGACTTCCCAAAACTTGTGAACTCAACAACTGGAATGTAACCGTACAACTCAATTCTGCTATGCTTAGAAGAGGTCAAGGCATGGCTGGCCCAAAATTTCCTCCTTCTAAATGAGGATAAGACTGAGGTTAGTGTTTTTGGCCCAAACGAAAATTCCCAGCACCTAAACCTTAAGCTAGAGAGCTTATCAGCTTTTAAATCCACTGGAGTACGGAACTTGGGTGTTCTTGTTGACCAGTCCCTCAAATTTGATAAACACATTTCATCTGTAATCAGCTCTAGTTTCTATCAGCTTCGATTACTATCTAAAATTAGAGGCTTTCTCAATCCAAAAACTCTAGAAATGGCTGTTCATGCATTTATTACATGTCG
>JACXGM010022055.1:0-16930 GCA_016801145.1 Umbra pygmaea | reverse complement strand
ATTAAAATAGTTACCCCTTAGTTATAAAATACTTACTGCATATATTATTTGTATTTCTCTTTGTTGTTACCCGTTTATTCCCCAGATATTATGAATTGTTCCCTTATAAATACACGTACATACTTTATAATTACACTATAATTACCGAAAGTTACGCTGTAAATTTGGTGTATTTACGCAGTACTTTCCGGGCTGTAATTTAAAGCGTTACCGGTAAAACATATATATATTCTAAAAATCCCATAGGAATATACAATTCTTTTAGATATAACTTTGTAAGTATGTCAATTATGATTAACTTCATTTTTGATATAAATTACACTTTTCTAAGTGGGACATGTTTTGTCCCAACTCTCAAGAATCAGTGATGTATTAAAAATGAGAAAAAACAATGGGGGATGCAGGTAGAATTATCCGCGCAGCAGCAAGTGAAAAATGTGTTGTTACATTCGTTTACATGCGAGGGCACAAACGAACAGACAGAGAATTCGCCCTTGAAAACGATTCTTTCTAAAAACTCCAGCCAAAGTGGAGATTTTGAAAAACTCTGTTTGCACGTTTGCATGTAAACTGAGGAAAACAGAGGTAGCCGACGTAATTAGGCAGCCGAAGTCACAGTGAAGTCACAGTATGCGCCTGTTTACATTTTCATTTGGCTATTTTTGGGAATCTGATTGGCTAACGTGGGCTTCAGCCTTTTGTTACACTGCCATCTACACCTTTGGCATGCTCTTGACGGCATATCGCTTGGTTCCATTAGCGCCTGCAATGTTATAAAAAGGGTAAAAAGCTAATAGACAATTAGTGCAAAAGAAATCAGAGATTCAGAGGTAGATTGAATTATTATACAAGGTGGCAGGCAAATACAATGAATAAGTTAACACTAGTATGACTGTGCAAATGGTAACAGTGCAAATAACAGTTGGTGAATAATATATTCAAAAAAAAAATATATATATATAATACTGTTCAAGTCAGTATATACAGAGGTGCTTATTTGGCAAAATGCTAAGGTAGTGGATCAGATAGGGAAAGGTGGTGCACATGTGAAGGGGGGGGTCAGCAGGTGCAGTGGTTAGGCAGAAGCTCTGATAGTTGTGATTTAAAGGAAGTGAGGGGGATAGTGGTCACAAGTTTCAGAGTCTTCTGTAGCTCGTTCCAGTCATTAGCTGCGGCGAACTGGAATGAATTTCGGCCAAGAGAGGTGTGGGCTTTAGGAGTGATCAGGGAGATGTACCTGGATGAGCGCAGATTACGGGAGGGTGAGGCAATGGTGAGGAGTGAGTTCAGGTAAGGGGGGGGGTTTCTTAGGATTGATTGGTAAATTAGGTGATACCAGTGGGTCAGGCGCCGAGTGTGTAATGAGGGCCAGCCCACTAATGCATATAGGTCACAGTGGTGGGTGTTAAATGGGGCATTGATTCGACAAATCGAACAGCGCTATTATAGTCTACGTCTAGCTTTTTGAGAAGGGAGGTGGAGGCAGTTCTGTAAATGACATCCCTGAAATCAAGGATTGGAAGGATGGTCATTTTTACCAGGGTCTTTTTGGCAGCATAGGTGAAGGGGGCCTTGTTTCTGAATAAGAAGCCAATTCTAGATTTTATTTTAGATTGGAGTGTGTTAATGTGTCGCTGGAATGAGAGTGAACAATCTAACCAGACACCTAGATATTTTTAGGTGTCCACATATTCTAGTTTGGACCCATCCAGAGTGGAGATGCTAGTGAGGTTGGCGGGTATGGAAAGTGTGCGGTTGAATTAATAGTTAGTTAATACAGAGTCCAATGAAGGGCCGGATGTGTATAGGATGGTGTCACCTGCATAGAGGTGAATCTGAGTCACCGGAGGCACGAGTGACATCATTAATATACATAGAAAAAAGTGTCGGCCCAAGAATCGAACCCTGTGGCACCCCCATAGAGACATCCATAGGTCCAGACAACAGACACTCAGATTTGACATGTTGAACCCTGTCAGAGAAGTAGTTGGTGAACCAGTCGAGGCAGTTATTGGAAAAGCCAAGGTTGCGGAGTCTACCAATAAGGATGTGATGATTGACTGAGTCGAACGCCTTGGCTAGGTCAATAAAAACAGCGGCACAGTAGTGTCTTTTATCAATGGCATTTGTGATATTGTTTAAGACTTTGAGTGTGGCAGAAGTGCAGCCATGGCCAGCACGGAAACCTGATTTCATAGCAGAGTGTGCTGTTGGATTCTAAATGTTTAACAATCTGATTGTTAATCTGGCTTTCGAAGACTTTATAGAGACAGGGCAGGATGGATATGGGTCTATAACAGTTAGGGTCGAGAGTGTCCCCCCCTTTGAAAAGAGGGATGATTGCAGCTGTTTTCCAGTCTTTCGGGATCTCTGAGGATACGAGAGAGAGGTTGAATAGGCTAGTAATGGGAGCTGCAATGATTGCTGCAGAGAGCTTTAGAAATGACGGGTCCAGATTATCTAGCCCAGATTTGAAAGGGTCTAGCTTTTGCAGTTCTCTTAGGACATCAACTAATTGAATTTGGGTGAAGGAGAAATTAGGAATGCTAGGGGATGGTACTGCATAGGGTGGGGAACTGTCAACCGCGGGTGGGCCAGTGGGCAGGGTGAGGTCAGCCCGGTAAAACGCATGGCCAGCCATACCAAAATGTTTATTAAAATGATCAACTATGGCAGTTTTGATTGTGGTGATAGTGTTGCCTAGTCGTAGAGCAGAAGGCAGCTGGGAGGAGGAGTTCTTATTCTCCATGTTCTTCACCGTGTCCCAGAACGTTTTGGAATTGGTGCTACAGGTTGCGAATTTTCGTTTAAAAAAGCTATTTTTGATATTCCTGACTGATTGTGTGTATTGGTTCTTTACTTCCCTGAAGAGCTGGATGTCGTACAGATTTTTTTAGGCTAAAGCGGTGTGCCACAGGGTGTTGTTGTGTTGGGATAGGATGGTCAGGTCTGGAGTAAACCAAGGGCTATATCTACTTTTAGTTCTAAACTTTTTGAGTGGGGCATGTTTGTTTAAGACGGAGAGAAAGGCATTTTTAAAGAATGTCCATGCATCCTCGACTGTAGGGATAAGTTCAATATCCTTCCAGGGTATCCAGACTAGGTCAGCTAGGAAGGCCTGTTCACTAAAGTGTTTTAGAGAGCGTTTTACCGTAATGACTGGAGGTAGTTTGACTACAGACCCATTACGAACGCACGCAATGAGGCAGTGATCACTGAGGTCCTGGCTGAAGACAGCAGGGGTATATTTAGAGGGCATGTTAGTTAAAATAATTTTTAATAAGGGTTCCCTTATTCATATTATTTAGGTTGTATCTGGTAGGCTCATTGACAATTTGCGTCAGGTTAAGGGCATCAAGTTTAGATTGTAGGTTAGCGGGGATATTTAGCATGTCCCAGTTTAAATCACCTAGTAATAGGAACTCAGAGGACAAATATGGGGAAAGTAGTTGACATAGGGTATCTAAAGCGCAGCTGGGGGCTGAGGGGGGTCTGTAACAGGCAGCAATAGTAAAGGACTTATTTTTGGAGAGGTTAATTTTTAAAACAAGTAGTTCGACCTGTTGGGGCAAAGACTTTGACAGAATTACAGAGCACTGTAATATATCCTTACAGAACATGGCCACTCCCCCCCCCCTTTGGTGGTTCTATCTTGACGGAAGATATTATAGTTCGGGATGGTTATTTCGGAGTTGTTGATAGATTTTTTGAGCCAGGTTTCAGAAACGGCTAGGATATCGGGGTTAGCTGAGTGTGCTAAAGCATTGAATGAGTCTATTTTAGGAAGTAGGCTCCTTATGTTTACATGCATAAAACCAAGGCTTTTACGGTTGCAAAAATCATTATATGGTAATACCTGAGGGGTTGGGATAACAGAAGGGGCTAGTGGGCCTGGGTTCGACTCTACATCCCTTGAGGAGCAGAGCAGGAATAGGATGACCGATCTGGTAATGGCTATAAAAACTGGTCGTTTAGTGCAGTTGGGGAGGTGAAAAAGGGGAGAATAATTTGGGGCATAGTAAAATATATTTAGGGCATTGAGAGCAGACAGAGAAATTGGAGGCTTAATAACCTGTGGTGGTGATCCGAGGGATTGAGAAATAATAAAGGAGGATTACCTCACTGGAGAGGCCAGGTGGGTCAGACAATGTAGCACAGGATGTCGGGGGAGGAACCATGAGATTTTCTGGGGAATGGTATATAAAACCTCTACAGTGAGAAAAAGCTATAAAAGGTTAACAGAAACAGCAGAAAGTGAGCCATAATGACAAAAGACAATATAAATATAAAAACAAAATATATACAATAAGCAGTCAGGGATAGAGGGAGGAAATGGAGTTAGTGAGTGAATTGCGTGCGCGCGCAAAGTGCAGGAGATCTAAACAAAGGCCTAGCAGATAGCTAGCTAGCAGTGGTAACATGCTATGAATGATGACCTAGCAATGAGCAGTATAGTCTAATCGTAAATGGTCCATTGATCAAAGTGGGACCAGAATCGGGTGTTCGAGAGAAGTTAAATAATGTATTCCAGAGAGTTGATTGAAGAAATCAGGGCATGGGTCCATTTATTAGAGACTGGCAGGGATGCTCACCAGAGCGACTGTCGACGCCGAATGCTAGCGGCCCAGGGAGTGGTAGACTAGGGCGCCGGCGAATGGACAGCCACGTTGGTTGGAGACGGGCTGCATCGGGCAAGCACAACTCTCGGGCGTCAGTGTTGGAATTCCTTGGATGAATTTGTGTCGTCGGACAGCCGAGAGGTTGGTCGATCTCAGTTCTGTGTTGATTGAAGATGCTCTCTGTTGTTGGTATTGGCTTAGGTTGTTATGCAGCTTAGCAGATGTAGGCTAGCCAAAGACAGCAGTCGCTATCCGGTAGGTAGCTAGTTGCTAACAACAGACGGATAGCTAGCTATCTACCGGGGATCCAGGTTTGGTAGATAAACTGCATGAAACAAGTCCCAGTGGGTAGAGTGGTTCACCAGAAGTATCCGTAATGAATTAGAAAGGAGTGAATGTAAAGAAAAATGAAATTAGAAAGCAAAGGATAAGACGAGAAGACAAAAGGGGCTATATACACTGGACAGGACGAAAACACAGCTTGCACCCTTACGCCATCTTGGATTCTCCAAGACGTTATTAAACGCACATCCAGGTTTACCACGCACACTCAAAGGCACAGCCCACTAAGACCCCTGAATCTGAACCACAGACCTTATATGATCTGAACATGCTTCACACCATAGTGATCTAAAACAAACAGTAATAATTAACAAGTATTAACAGGCCTGGCGCCAGGATGAAGTGTGTCTGTTTATCTCCCCCTGCATGAATACAAATACAGTACATGCACTAAGCCCTGTTAAGAAACTTTAAGGCTAGGGATGGGCCGATACCACTTTTTATGGAACGAGTACAAATACAGAGTATTTCATTTTGGGTACTTGCTGATACGAGTACCGATAGGAGTACATTTAAGAACTATGCCAAATGTCACATTTATCAAGCTAAAATCTGCTATTTCTTAGATGTTGATCAGCCAATTCAAATATAGAAAAGTAAATATTCCTACATATCCAGAAGAACATCATTTACATTGCAGGTCAAGAATGTGTAATATTTAATAGATGTCAATGGTTTAGTTCTCCTTTCCTAATTAAGTGAGAGAAACACATTTGTAAATGCGAACGCAATAGACGTTTGTGTTCGAATTTGCCCTAACTAAGCATTGCTGAAGTTTTGTTTAAGATGAGAATGTCTGTTTGAAGTGACTTTCTCCAAAACAGGGATAATTACCTAATCATATTATTCTGTTAAGGTATTTAATTGTTTTATTATAATCGGTACACAATTAGCTGTAGTACTATCAATGTAATCTATTGAACAAAATATAAATAGGCTACATCGTATTTCTTTTAAGTTATATTTCTTAACGTTAGTATGTCAGAACTCAGAAATACCACTATTTTGTTCCCCCAGAAGTTTTGCAAACTACTGCCATTTGTCTTTCCTCGCTGAAGGTGGCTTTCAGAGGCTAGGTCCGGGGCATTGCTCATGCCGTTTTCTACAGTTACAGTATACAACGAATTGCATCCTTCATTCTTTCCTGTACTTAAATGTACTGGTATCGGTATCAGCCCATCCCTAGTTAAGGCCCTGCTAGTAAAAATATAAAAAAATCCATCAAACTCACCAAAGCTACTTATTATTTGAAGACGAAGTCCTTTCTCTTTTAAAAAGACTTCTATGACGCAGTTGTACAGCACATCTTTGCGTTAAGTTCCAATAAACGATTTGCCCAGTGCTGAGAGTCGATCCTGCCCAGTCCTATATTCGCCACCAAAGCTACTTATTCACCTCCATCTGCCATTCTGCTAAAAGTAAAAAAATCTAACAATCTAAAAATTGAAAGTTTAAAGAAATCGGAGAAGGGAAAGCTAAGCTGGGAGAGCTAAGCTAGTTGTTGTTTGGATGGCAAACTTTTTTTGCAGAACTTGAACTGCCCCTCCTATCAGCAACAGAAACGATGCTGACATAAGGCTAGGCCTGCAGAAACGCTTTACTTGGTCAAAGAACACACCCAACATGGTAAAGTCGAAATCTGACTGGTTAAAAATATGACAATCAAAAACATGGTCCTGATGGGCTTCAACAGCAGATGGTATTCACTCAGAATTCTGAAGGCCCTAGTCTACCCGGAGACAACACAGATGAAAAAATCTTATTGGATAAAAGCTTTAATTTATATGAGCTGCGCTAAAAGCAAGGCAACTGAAAAGAACGTACTGTAGCAATGAAATCACCAAATAGACTACTTTAAATTAACTTTGTAAAATATATTTTATTAAAAAATATATTAAAGAAGTACAAAAACACATTTCTGATTCTGATTATCTTTGGGCCTGCAGAGAAGGCCTTGCAGGCCCTGACGGCCCACCACTGGCTGATATACTGTCATAGCTAATAGACATTATTAAGTTATTTCTGCCCTTATAATCTTTCTGCCCTCACGCGCACTGAGGAGAACAGACTACCAGTAAATTAATCACGCGCAGGGAGTAAACATTCGTGATTCCACTCTTTGGCAAAGAGGTTGGTGCGATTATAATTTAGATAAACATTATTAACATAATTATTGTTTACCAACTTAATATTTAATGAACTAAATGACATTCCTGGCCTGGTGACCAATTCTATTTTGAAGGCTTGTTTGAGGTGGACCGTAAGAGCGTAGCAGTGTAGCAGCTCTTGTGTTTGTGTGTGACGTGAGAATGAGAGGTGCGCTCGAAAAGTGGGCCGCACTACCTCACATCTGCAGGCAGGTGGCCCAGTCCGAATTGCAACATGTATAGCGATTATAAAATAGTTTTTCACAAACCACCTTACCGGACCAACAACTAGCGGCCCACCGGGAATTCTCCCGGTTCTCCCGATTACCCACCCCGGGCCTGGTTAACCTCATT
The DNA here is from genome assembly GCA_016801145.1 of Umbra pygmaea. NCBI lineage: Eukaryota > Metazoa > Chordata > Actinopteri > Esociformes > Umbridae > Umbra > Umbra pygmaea. The sequence continues at coordinate 9,468 of JACXGM010022055.1, read as the reverse complement.
TCCTCTCCTGCACTTGGTCCCTTTCATTTTGGTAGGTAATCTTGATTTTGCACTATGTTTTGTTCTTCTGGGCCGATCCCACTCCGCTCACATACTCTGCCCTGGGAAACTTATTCCTTTTCATGAATACTTTTTAAATCAAAACGTAAACTCACAGGTAACTGAGTATGGTGTCAAATTTTGCCCCCGTCCCCGGGTGGTAAAATGTTTATTTGCTGCCATACAGTAAAATAAATTTAATTGCTTCAAAACGTATGCACAACGCAACCTTCATTACTTTAATCGATAAGAAATTAACGTGATCAACAAAATTCTTAACAATCAATTATCAATCGTCGATTAATCATGCCCATCCCTAGAATATACCCATCTAAATGTATCTTACTCATGTGACATCCATGTTCAATCTCTACTCCATCTGTCTCTCTACTGCATGGATTGATCCATCAGGTCCAAAACAAGACTGAAAAGGGGCAGAACACCACGTGTCTGATTGGATGAAATCCAGGATACTAATAAATAAGATACTCCATCATGCTTTTTTCTAAGGATGCACTCAAATAAACATGTTGTTCTAACAGCAGAATGAGTCTCCATTTAAAAAAGGAAGATATATTGCGGCAATTGATTTTTATTAGAAAAAATATATATATGAAATTTCTATAATTAGTGAAGTCCGGACTTCGGGGACCTCATAGCTGGCTATTGCCCTTCTCCAGCAGCACAGATGGGTCCAGGATATCCCATTCTGGCTCCCTCGGACTGTACTTCTTCCACTCCACAAGGTGCCGGAGGCCCTCTTTCCACCGCCTCGAATCCAGGACTGACTTGACAACGTACGCCAGGTCATCCTCAAACTCCAGCGGTGCATGGGAGATCTCCTGAAACCCAGAATTTCCACCATGATTTACCAATAAATTCATTAAAAATCCTACAATGTGATTTTCTAGATATCTTTTCCTCATTTTGTCTCTCATAGTTAAGGTGTACCTATGATGAAAATTACAGGCCTCTCTCATCTTTTTAAGTGGGAGAACTTGCCCAATTGGTGGCTGACTAAATACTTTTTTTGCCCCTCTGTATATACCTTTGTCTAAATTAGATCATTTTTTGTGGGTAGTTAGTCCACAAGTATTATTACATCATGCTGACTGAACTATAGCAGCTGTCTGTAAAAAACAAACTGTTGCTGGAGTTCCCTGAAAATGCTCTTCAATAAAGCCCTCACGCATCACATTGACATTCCAGCCGGAATGGTGCGACACAATTACACAGCAAAGTGCTGTGAGCTGTTATCAGATGTTATCCACAGCCTCAAATGCAACAATATGATGTTCTAAAACAATATTGTACGTTTGAATTAGTAGGCTATGTAGGCCTATTCATCTCAGGTCAAAAAGATCATACAACCGTTTTCTCTAGCGCTACTGTACCAGCCTACAGACAATGCGACAGCAATTTGGCTGCGGTCCGGCCGGGTCATTCGCATTCTAAATATTTACATAGCCTATATCACCTTTCAATTACCATATGGTCAATATCCGATCATTGCAAATTATTTTTAAAACATCCTGACATGCCAATTAATCCTGCGTTTCATTTGTTTTTGGTTTTCGAAAAAGCTTAAGAGACAGTGATATTTTTGCAACTTCAGATTGTAGGGGGGTAAAAGAATACAATTAATGTGCACTTAGAAATTAACGCATTAATAATTCATATATTTCCTTTTCTCCCCTGTTGCAATAGTCTGAGTTTTACACAGGAGAATAATTACTAACGAGTATAGAGTTGATATTTTTGATAGTTAATAGTATAATAATATAGTAAATATCTGACCCCAAATTGATTATTTATCCGTGTGTGTAAGCAGCTACGGAAAAGAAATACTACCGTGACCCAGGAAACTTAATCGTTGCCCGCGATAGTCAGACACAGTGCATACCTTGCTTGAAAGTATGCGTGATGAGAGCTGAAACTACGAGCATGCCGTCACAAGATAGCTTACGTTCCCGTTAAGTATCTCCATGGGAGATTTACTGGGAAATGACTTAGAATGTCTCGGACAGAACTTGCTAAAGTGAATAACGCTTTAACCAGACAAAGAATGACATAATTATAATACCAAGAATATTACATGTCGTAAAACTCCTAAGTATGATCTACGATCTAAGCATGTCCTATACGGTTCAGTGAATTAGTCCAACATTTATTCTAACACATTTTCTATGGTGCGCACTGACGTGGGCCAGGAGCCTTGTTAAAGACAACTCAAATAAGTTTCCTTCCAACAAAGCAAATTATCCCCTCCGAAGAGGTGACACCCACATATCTCCCACTACATACAAAATGAAGATCTGGGCCCGGTTCCCCAAAACGTTCTTATCGCTAAGTAGTTCTTAACCTACTCCTTAACCTCTCTCTTAACCTCATGGCACGGTTCCCGACACGTTCGTACACTAAGTATATCTTCTGTAAGTCACACTTTCGTAAGGTTGGTCTGGACCATTCGTAAGCTCTCTCTTAGCGTCGTTTGAGCTCAAGCCGCTAGTCGACGCCACTGTTTAGCAGTCTTTAAGAATCAGTGCAGCGAAGTACACGTCAAACTATGGTATGTTGACAAACGTTTTGGCTCAACAATGATTTTATGGACATTTTGAGACTAATAATAAAATATGTTCGCAATGGATACAGGCCTATTTATGAAATTGACTTTATTTGGTATAAGAACTAATATGTGGTAATTAGCCAAGGCTATTTAGTAATGTCATTAGAGCGTTTAAAATGGCAATCACTTTTGATAATTATAGTCTGGCAAACAATTTGGCTCTAAATGGCTAAGATCTATAAATGGGAAAGCATGGTGGTGTCTAGTAAGCGACCAACTATGGCAGCGATCCAACATGTCCTTGTATTGAATCAAAGACGGCGCCAGCCGCGGAGCCGTTTAGTCCATGTCAATTGTTTTATTCGGCAAAACTTAAGCCCTTTTGAGATTTTTCCTGACGTCCTGCCAGGACCTCGGTGTGCCTGATCTGGAGGCAGCCTCGCTATGTCGCTCCATAGCTCTTTTTTGTTGCTGTTGCACAAGTTATTCCGAAAGCTGGAAAACAGTGTCACCTTGTGCAAGCTCACCTCGTCCAGCAAAACTTCAAATTCCTCTGACGAGAAGCTTGGTGCCCTTTTTTTATGTTGCTTCCCCACCCTATTTTCTATCAATTTTCTCTCTATGTTCCTTGTAGGTTGCTTTTTATTGTAAACATTAACCAATGGCAATCAAAACCACATTAAACAGAAGTAACTGAAGCTTCTTGCCAATCAATTCTGATTGTAAAGTACCTTATTATTGATATAAAAGTGTATTACATCATTTTTAGAAGTCGTTAAACCCACGTCAAGAAGCGGGACAAGTGGCACAACGGGAGAGGAGGGTGAATGATTAGCGAGGGATACCCTGTTCGTCTACCAGTCACAACATATCGTATGAACACATTACTGACAATTTGATAATTTAATTAATAAGTCTAGATTTTACTGATAACTTAAACTATGCTAAAATAAATGTTACTGGAATAATTTGAGGAATGTTCCATTTATATAGAACGTGTTGTCTTTCTTAACACATAATGCACCTTTTCGTGAAGTGAAAAATCGATTCCTGAGCAATCGATGACAACAAATTCAGCACCTTCCCTTGGGACAGCGCCTTTGTAATGGCGAACTTAAGAGGCAGCACGTTGAAAAGCTTCCTAAGGGACACTTCGGGGAACACACTTAGGAACATAAACAACTTCGGTAAGATATATCTTTTTGAGTCTTCTTAGCACGCTAAGTATGAACGTTATCGGGGAACCCGGCCCAGTTCACTGGCTGGAGTTGGAACAAACAGAGCACATTAACATGATTAGATTATGCGTCGACTTGGCAGCGCTATCCTGGTCGTAACAAAAGAACTGAGTTATTACATTTAAATATGCTTCACAGTGAGAAGCTAGCATTTGTCTCTCCTAGTCACTCTGTGGAGAAATCATATAACCTTACATGTAACAAAACCAAAACTCCCTTTATGGGATGATCCAACAAGCACCAAATGACATATCATAATGTACAGTATAATGTTAAGTTTTATCAGCTTCATCAGTTAAAAGCCTTTTGTCTTTAACCACTTAGGGAGCAGTAGGACACCCGCGGGAGATGTTGCCCCCCACCACCCCCAAAAACTGGACTACAATCACAGTTTACAAGTCCTTTTTCTAGGTTATATGTACATGTTATATATCTACAGAAAGCTTAGACACCCAGGAATGTAGTTAATGTCACAATTATACAGTTGCTATAACAAAAATAATAATTTTCACTCATAATGTGAGCTACGTGCCTTGTACACATGTGCCTCAAATTAAATGGAATGTCAAACTAGAAACAAGGCTAACACCGTTACTTATTGGGTTATATATACATGTCTTATATGTCCTTAAAGGTACAATATGTAATATCAATCAAAACAATAACAAAATACATACTTTGCATTAAAAGCAAACATCACTATACATATATTATATATATTTCTTAGTTGTGTACTTACATTATCCTAAATGTTTCCACTAACTTTCAAATCCAGAGAAATGTGTAATATATTTCGAAGACACAGGATGTTTCATTTTGTCGCCCGTAAATGGCGTCGTATAACCTGTGACTGCTCTAGTTGTTTTAAGTTCCAGGGAGCCGCCAAACATAACGTTAATAAAGTTATAATTTTTTTAACAATATATTACTTTGTCAGTGAACATTTTTTCTGCCGGGGATGCTAGATTGGAAGGTTTTCATTGACGACGATAACAAAACCCATGATCCCACGCAACCTCCCGACGTCATCCAAGTACATCTTTTGCTATTGTTTTGATTGAGAGCCCCCTGGCGGCCAAAAATTACATATTGCACGTTTAAAGCTTAGAATCTTGGGGTTTTAGCAAATATATCGGTTTTAGTGTAGTTATAAAATTCACAACGTTATGACTACTTAATATCAGCTACACGTCTTGAAAAAGAAGTTTATATTTTCACTTCATAGAAAATACATTAAGGAATAAAATCAAAGCTCACGAATGCAATATTTAAGTTATAAATACATGTCTCATATGTCCTTAAAGCATAGAATGTTGGGGTTCTAGCAAATATCTCGGTTTTAAAATAGCTATGAAAACGAGATAATTATTAGTCATAATGTGACATAAACAGCCAGTACTAAAAGCTGTTAGCTTGTTTACTCAGCTAGCCGTTTTTGTACCTCAAATTAAATCGAATGGCAAAAGGAAAAAATGGCTAGCACCCTCATTTCTTAGGTTATATATACAAGTCTTATATCTTCTTAAAGCTTAGAATGTTGGGGTTCTAGTAGAAATCTCGGTGTTAGTGTAGCTGTAAAATTCACAACGTTATGACTGCGAGTTTCAACTACACACATCGCAAACAGTAATGTTTTTTTTCTTCAAAAAGAAAATCAAAATGCCAACTAGAAACACAACTACTGCGCTCATTTTGTAGGTTATATATAAAAGTCTTTTTTGTTCTTAAAGCTTAGAATCTTGGGATTCTAGCAAATATCTCAGTTTTAGTGTAGCTATAAAATTCACAACGTTAGACTACTTTATATCAGGTACACATCTTGAAAACAATTACATTTTACTTAAGGTTAGCACACTTCACTTATGTTAAACTTTTAGTACAAAATATTTTACTTACGGTCATAAAATCCTTCTTTTTGGTCATCAAATGGTCCCAGTAATGACATAAAGCATAGTTGTCCCAGGTAAAATCCATCTTGAATGTGAAAATTACATTTTCTTACCGGACAGTTACTGAATGTATTCATAAATAAATGAAAACCCTAGTGTATTTGGCCTGCACTTCTGAACAAAAGACGGATGTGATAAGTGTCCAAAAGCTTAGTAATTTCGGCATATACAAAAATCCTTATGAAACAGAGATCTTAAAAATTTGCAAGATTAACATTTATATTTACATAAAATAACAATTTTAACTGGAGATCAGACAGAGATCATTTACGAACGAAATGTGTTGTTCGTCTTAGGACCCGGATGTAAACGTCATCACGGTGCATTTTTTCTAAAAATATTGTTTTACAAACAAAGCAAAGTTGGCTGTTAACTCAATCACTCTAAAATGTTAGACTTATGTGGCCAGCCCCTTACCAACATGATTTGAATTGGATCCAGCATCCTATCTTAATATATAGCTTTGTAGGGTTCTTTCAAAGAGGATGTAGAAAAATAAAACAGAAAATAATTATGCATTTTCTTTATTTCATCTTGTGCCATATTCACTGTGTATATTTATTTGAAATGAATTTTACATATACAAAAATTTCAAACTCTTTTCTTTAAAAAAATATCAACCATATGTTTGTCCTTGCCTCAGGTCCAGTGTAACAGGAGTTTAACTTTAGGTATGATTTTTTAGGCTGAATTTTACAAATCGGGGTGAGGCTTAAGAGGTTAATAGGACTGTGTTTTGAAGTGGGAGGTTTGACCCTCCTTCCATGCATCTTAATTCCCCTCAGGAAATCCTTTGTGTTGGATGAGGTGTGAGAGGAAGCCAGCTGTTGTATGAGTCATATTTGATCCTGTAAACATTATCTGCACTACAAGATCTTCCGTCTTTATATGTTTTACCATTATGATAAATATGTATCTTTTCCATAGGCCTACTACAAAAACTGTTCAAATCAAGTGGCCATTTGAGAATGAGGCTCGTTGGGAGAAGAGCAATCTCAAAGGTGTTCTCCCGATGCGCGGAAGTGAAAATATTGCTGCACTTGTGATTATTAATAATACTTTATCAACTTTTAAGCTGAATTATGATCTGCTTCATAAGACTTCTGATTAAACATGTGCGTTTGTAACCAGTGTTTTATGCATGTTATATTTTACTGGCCATTGTCCCGTAAAATGTCACAAAGCTGGTTATGACATTTTAACCAGCTTTGTGTAATCCCAGACATTTTCGGGTAAATTTGGGCCCTGGTCAGAAGACCGAAATAAAAGGTTGAAATGGGATCAGGTCCAGATGAATTAAGCTGTGATAAAGCATTCTTGTTTATTTTTGTTAATTTCACTCTATGAAGAAAATGCAATTGGCAAATGGGATGTTTAAATAACATATTATATCATTAAAATGCCTTTAACATTCATGGTGACCTGAGGGGGCGGGAGAGTCCCGGTAAGGGGAACTGTGGACACCAGTCAGAAACTATGTCTTCCGGGATGCCATAGTGCCCCCGTGCCGACCCAACATGTCCCTGAAGATCTCGTTTACGAAGGCCTAAAAGACTAAGGTAGCATTCATAACACCAAACGCCATGACCAAGTATTTGTAATGGCCTGTTGTTGTGCTAAATGCTGTCTTATGCTCATTACCCTTTCACATATGCACCCCAATTCCATGAAGAAACACGCCCCACACATTTGTTCCATAATGGAGTGTATATAAGGGGAAGTGGATAACTGAACCTGGTTGTGATCTGATTGAGAGACCAATAATCTATGCATGGGCACAAACAACCATCTTTTTTTCCCACAAAAATAGCTTGAGGAGGCAGGTGAAGTGTAGGTCTGTATGAACCCCTGTCGTAGGGGGTTTTCCATAGCCTTGGTTTCAGAATATGACAGGGCATACACATCACCACTTAACAGAACAACTCCTGGTCAGAGGTCTAAGGCACAATCCCAGCTATGATGGGGAGGCAATTTAGTCACCCGGGTTTTCGAAAAAACTCTGTCCAGATCCTGATACTCAGGGGGAATGGGAAAGTGGGAGGCACTCTCTGGACTTTGAATGGCAATGGGCGAGGGAGTGTGTTTAGGGTTATGTGTAATAGTATGGCCAGAGCCCTCTCCATGAAGTTACCGGCTGAACCGGAATCTATGATTGCTCTAAGGCAGGGGTGGGCAAACTACGGCCCGCGGGCCAGATGTTTTCTCCACAGTCTCCCGACGCTCTAGAGCGTCAAGCGCAATTGTATCTCATGAACTATATATGCTAGCAACTAAAGCTTGGTACCGTTGGAAAGAAGAAGATCAGACGAAAAGAATGACCACCTTGAAGCCAGTCATATGTGTTTGACTTTTGCCTTTTTTACTAAACATATTACAGACAGGAAGTAGGAAGTGAAAATGACAAAATAGCAACTCTGCAATGATGTAGGACATCATCCTGCACAATACCAACATGGTACCAATATGGTTAGAAAGAGGGGATTCCGCTGATAAAATAATGCCAATGCAAATAATGAGGAGTGGTTCATCCATGTGGATTAATGAGAGCCAGAGATATCGCGTCTCAAAGTTGGGTACTGACTATATTTTGGTCAACTAAAAACAGAAATCAGAAAGTGAAAATTACAAAATAACATTTCTGCAAGGAGGTAGGACATCACCCTGAATGAAAACAGGTTATTTTTGGGGGGGGTTTGGGATAGCTGTTTTTTTTATGTATAGGGAAATAATAAATATATGTAGGCTACTGTACATACCCAGTGTTTAATTTACTTAATTATATGTCCCCCAATCTTAGTCTTACTGATTCTCAAGACCCGGGGGCATGCCAATTTGGATTTTACAGTGATGTTCATTATTGTCACGATGTCCTTAGTATTTGTACTTGTTCTATGTGTCACTTCGTGGTGGTTTCTCTCCTGTGTGTTTTGTTCTGGGTTTTTTTTCCCTCTCTTTGTATCACATGATCCCGTCACATGTTTTGGTTACCCTATCAGTTCTGTTGTTTAGTCCTCACCTGCACACCCTCCCCTCATTAGTAAGGTATTTAGTTCTGTGTGTTTGTTTGTTCAGATCATATGATCTCACATAGATTAGAGGGGAGCCTCTGCAAGCTATTAAAATAGGAAATAAACATCTGGCATTTTTCTAAGAATTTTGATTGTGATCCCATTATGGAATACTTCATTTTCTGAACTTTTAAAAATTAAAAGACATCACATAGCCACTGAGAGGAAGAACATGTTTTTCACGTTGTTTGTATACTTTAAGCAACGGTAACACTTTATTTTGAGAGTCCAAAAAGTGTATCTGTAGATGCTCTACAGATTATCTGCAGACTATCAACAACATTTTAACCAACTATCACTAACCCTAACTCTAATCCTAACAATAACCATTCCCCTACTGTTAACCCTAACCTTAACCACTACCCTAAAACATATTCTAAACTTACCCCTACCCTTAAACTACACATTTAGGGCCTGATTTACTAACACTAGCGCAGTTTGCACTGCGTCTGTTTATGCGAGTTCGGTAATTGCGCACGCTATGCTTCCACATTTAGCGTGGTATTTATCAAACCCGATACCCATTACGCAATCAGCGCATACTCCGCCCTCCATTAGCGCGCCTCTAAAAGCGCAAACAATGGCCCCGTATGTATCTATCATGGATC
>JACXGM010022054.1:0-16930 GCA_016801145.1 Umbra pygmaea | reverse complement strand
AGAGGGGTGTATGGTGGAGGAAACAGTGGAGCATGTAGTGTTGTATTATCAGAGGGGTGTATGATGGAGGAAACAGTGGAGCATGTAGTGTTGTATTATCAGAGGGATGTATGGTGGAGAAAACAGTGGAGCATGTAGTGTTGTATTATCAGAGGGGTGTATGGTAGAGGAAACAGTAGAGCATGTAGTGTTGTATTATCAGAGGGGTGTATGGTGGAGGAAACAGTAGAGCATGTAGTGTTGTATTATCAGAGGGGTGTATGATGGAGGAAACAGTAGAGCATGTAGTGTTGTATTGTGAGAAGTATGATGAGGAAAGAGAAAGGTTGTATGACCTTTTGAGGAGGGAGTGGGGCATGGGGGGGTGGGAGTGGTGGTGGGGGTGAAGGGGCTGATGCAATTTCTCAAGGATATAGGGGTGGGTGGCCGTGACTGGCCTCACACTCCAATACAGTAGGTGGCTCCGATACATTAACGTTGGTTGCGATCCACCAGTAATCCACAGAAGAAGAAGCAGGTTCTTTGACGATTGTTGCTGTTGATTTGTTGTCGTCCGGGGAAGTGGTATGAATATGTGAGTATGATGTGTAACTTGACTATTAGAAGTACGCTCTTTATTATTGGCTTTATGCGTCTATGCCGCGATAGAGCATAGCAAATCAGATATACTCGTTGTGCAGTCCTGTCTGTTCAGTTTGAGTTTAATGGGTATGCTCTGTGTCTGGTCATGTTTTCATAGCGCATATGTAATCTCTAATTATTAGGCGGTGGGCAAAGTCCGTCTGTCTCGTTTAGTTTTTGATTTGACCTAGCAGCTGTCTGGCTCGTTTTTTAAATTGGCTGTATGAATAATTCACAAAAAGATTACCCATTGTTTTCAATGCCAATTGTTGCACATTAAAGTATAAAAATCGATCTAATTTTGCTAGGTGATTACAAACATTTGCCGGAGTGAGGTCCAATCAAAGCTTGTGTTTTTACCTTGTTGAATTGATTTGGCCAATCACGTTATTCTTTGAACCAGCGTAATTCTGAATCTGAAGCCATGAGTCTACAACAGTACAACCCAACCTGGAGAGACCAAGGGGGTAGCTTTTCATCCGGAAGTCTAGGCTTGTATGTAGCGAGTCAGATGCTACCAGGCTATCAGCTCACGTTAGCATTCCATTCATTCCAATGAGTTTAGGGGTCACTTTGACAGCGAATAAATTGAAATCGGAAGCGTTTAAAGACTCTATTTCTCCATTGTTTATTTCTAAAGATATAGGGATATGTATAAAAAGCTCCAATACCTTGTACCTCACGTTATGGCCCTGTATCAGCAGTTTTTGTAAACGTATGCTAGTTCCTGACTCATAACCACGTGACTTCCTGTCGCACATTAGAGAAATTACCGTATATTCCAGTAGAAACTCGCAGACAATCGGTGGGACGTGGAGGCATACAGTCAAGGGAGAAGCCCATCGCAACAAAATATTTCTTTCTCTATTTCTACTATGGTCTCAAGTCTCTACATGAGCAAGATTCGGGAATGCTGTCTATGCAAATGGGAGCAGATTCTTCAGGCGCGTCTAACATAAAAACTACCGCTTTCAGAGACGTTGCTCACATCACATCTACGTCATCACGCTCAGCTGAGGCTGGGCAGTATGCTCGGCTATCATTTTAAAAAGTTGTTCAATTGGGCTTCAAGCTCTCTCCGTTGAAATGAATGAGATCGTTCCATCCTGTTATTAATACATCCATGGGAGAGACCTTTGTATCTCGGCAAGACAACGTCCAGGTAAGAGTTTTTCTACAATGATTATACACACATATATCTTAATGCTTTTTTTTTACGTTCACTGAATGAATCACCTGAGTGGTTCGCTGCGCCACCGGCACACGCAAACCCGTGCTGCCAGTGCGACTGGCACCACATCGTTTCGAATCTGAATTCTAGCCCGCTCAAAGCACAATATTGTGTTTTGGTCATAGTAGCCTATATAGTGACAAACATTAGTTTGTTGTTATCTATTTATTTTGATTACAATGGAATCCTGATAAGATGCACTGGCCGGTAAATATTATTATTGAATATTAGGTTAAGAGTTATAGAACTGTAACTATCAGTAGCCTATAGGAATGGCTTTCTCAGGTCTTTATAAAAACATGAGGCTACATTATAATTATAAGCCTATATGATTAGTGTAGCCAAACTAGTTTGTGAGCAAATAAAGAAACAGGCTCAGTCCAAAAAGTGTTGAAAAATATAATGTTCCTTTAAAGTCTAAAAATCTTTGAGTGTTCCCTATCCCACCTACCCCCTGGCCATAGTTACACAAGCACACACAACTTGGGCCATATTTTGGGGGGGGGGGGGCTAGGCGCATGAACTACATGAATTTCGCTGTTACTGAAGCTTTGAGTAATGAACCCATTTTCAAACCAATTCTTCTAAGTGGTTCAGTGCTTCACCAAAGCTTCATTTGCCCATCACTACTACACAGTATGAACAACTTACTTGCAATGAACTCTCTACTGTACACTCTCTACTCGCTATGAACTTTCTCAGCTACGAACATTCTACTTATCTCTCTAATCACAACTCTCCAACTGCAACAACCCACAAATGTGCGCCCGGTGTCGCGCAACTTTCAAGCTTTCAATAAGTTCCGAAGCAGTCACATGGGTGCGTGTAAAACAAAGCTTCGGACGTCACGTGATTATCACAGAACGAATCAAGCTCCGATACAAAGCTTCTTTCCAAATCGATTCATGGTTTTGATACATGCCTCGAAGCAGCGGGATCACAGGTAACATCACTAGTATTTAAGACTGCAAGCTATACTTCGCAGTGATGTGTTGTCTATGAGACCAGTAGCCATGAAAGAATGTTGGTAGTGGAGCATTAAAGCTAGGTCTAACGTTACGTTGCTTAGGCTAATCCAAAATAATAATTCGGTGCATGCACAATGAAATAAGAGAAGAGTAATAAAATACGGGATTTTACGGGAAGATATTTAAACCGGAAGACCGCGGGAAATAAGTAAGGACGGTGAAAACGGTGAAAAATGTATGTGCAGGTTGATTACAGCAAGCTACCTAGGCTACAAGTAAGCTAGACTAATTATCAGCAAAACAAACCAAACAAATGATTTTAAATCAACTTTATAGTGGAGCATGGAGTTATTTAAGCCAATTATGGTAGATTGTCACAGTTTATACAATGACAATTCTGTGCATGGTAGCAAGTGCAGTTCCCTGCATTCCTCTGGAATGTGTTGCAGTGCTCTTGATTGGATAGGAGTGCACACTTTTCCCTGTCTGGAAATACAGGTGAGCTCCGATGTCATTGTAGAAAGTGAGGGCCAGTACAAACACATCAGTGTCAGGACTTCTGATAATAATTTGCCTGCTGTAATCAGTAGTATGAACACGGTGTAGCAGTAGCCCGGTGTCTGCTTCTTCCTGTGTCGTGAACAGCGCTGGCATTGGCAAGGCTTCCAAATCAGTTTTTTTTTCTCTCCTACATGTGCAATGATCACAGTCAGGTCCTCAACCATGTGTATTTTGAAAGTTATTTTTTCCTTTTTCTGACTGTCAATAACATACTGATTCTTCCTGCATATTAGGCATCCAGCTGGGAGTAGATGAGTCTCTCCTTTGTTGTTCGGGGCCATAATCTAATGCAGAGCGCAGAATCTGGACCTTGGAGACACTCATCATTGACCGGCAGCGGTTCAGCTACATCTGTCGGTGGTTGGGCTTCACCTACATAACAGAACAGGTATAAGAAGGAATATGGTGGAAAAATATTTTAGTTAAAGATGGCTGTTTTTGAATTATTTAACAAAATTATTTGTGGTCAGAAGTGCAGTAGTCTTGTCAAGCTCGTTTACGATGGCTAGCATTTTAATTCAAATGTCAAGATGAAAAAATGTGATTTATAATTCTCTGGTAATGTGCACTTTCTGTGTGTTTTTATCTGAATATAATTCAGTTGTTTATCTAACACACAGACACGGACAGGACAACATCATCTCTCTCAACACCCAAATTAATACAGAGGTGATCATTGACTATCGTCACATCAACAGCACCATGATGGAGCAGGTCAAGGTCACAGAGTTGCTTAGTATCCACATTACAGATGACCCATCTTGTTCTATCGACACCACCAACAGAACCAGGTCAAGAAAGCCCAAAAACGTCTGCACATCCTCCCATATTTGAGGAAGGCTCACCTTCCAAAATCCATGCGCAGCTTTCTATAGGGGAATCATAGAGAGCCTCTTCCTTTCTTCCACACCCACCCTCCAATAACCTAAGGGCAGCTGATGACTCTTGCACAAATACACTGGTAGTTTACACTATCATGCTGTTACACTTTTTTATTATATTTGCTATGAACATTTGACCACACTTAAACACATTGCACTACTTGTCCCCTCCTTGTTTATGTATATTGTCTAGTAACGTCATCCACTGGCACTGATATACTACATTAATACAGTGTACGTGCTGTCTGCAATGTTAATGAATAACTGCTCCCCTACTTCTCCATTGCAGTGTGCTGAAATGTATGTTTCATAAGATTTCATGAGATGCATAATGCACCAATACACAGACTGAGTGTTGTGATCTATAGGAAGAGCCTCTCTAGTGCCTCTACATATCACTCCAGAACTGGTTGTGTTTAGATAATTTCGAGGTCCGGCCCACCGCCTATATATACCATTGTGCAAACTCGCTACCATCTGCCATTTTCCTGGACTGATATTCATAAAAACCACAACTCCACTGCCATGTTGGTCTCCCTCCTTCTACACCATAACAACGTATGTGACAACTTTATCTATAAACATCCTATTACGTTTACTGTTTTTAATGAAATGCAGCATACTCCTTCCAGTGAGCACAAAGCCGGAAAAATCTGGAAAAGACTTATTAAAGACTACTTTATTACTACATCTTTCATGGCCCTAAAAATATATGTAATTCACGCATGAAGAATAGACTACTTTTATTAGAAAGAGTGAATGTTTTTACTATGTCTTTTGTGGCCTTAAAGAAGATGTAAGTCATGCCAGGCTGGGTTGAGTGACAAACTTTAGCTTCTTTAGGAGGGAGGGCACACAGTGGGCTATATTTGGCCTTGTGCTAGGGTAGTGAGTAAGGGTCCAGTTGATGTAAGGGTCCAGTTGATTGGGGACGTGGGTGGGACTGTTTTCTGTCTTATTACGGTCCAGGGTTATCTTTTGATGGGACCACAGAGTTTCCAGCTTGATCTCAGTCCCCTGCATAAAATGGTTCAGCCTGTCATTTCTATTCACATTGATATTTTTGTTTTAACCTGTGTTCTCAAGCTCACATACAAAAAGCCAACTGACATTTACATTTTCTCCAGAGGAGCTGCACCTTGTATAACCACTGTTATACATTTTTTCCCTGAGATATGCGAAGCCAACTGACATTTAAATTTACTCCTGAGGAGGAAGTATTTTAGAACCACTAGAAAATTTAACATAAGGAATGATTTGGCATTTAAAGGACCATATACTCTTTATATATCCAGCACAGCCAGAAGAAGAAGTTACCCCAGAACCTGGCTTGTTTCTAGGTTTATTTATGTTTCTTCTAGCTTCTGAGTTTCAAGTTATTGCTTGTTCTTTAGGGTTTTAAAATGAGGTTGACGACTGCTTACAAATGTGATTGCATTTAAATGAGGCATATCAGTTCTAGTTCCAGTTTAGTGTGAATCTGAAGATTTCCAATAAATCTAAATAATAGTTTAGTATCCCTAGAAAATGATCAATCGGTCTCCAATGTATCTATAGTAATATTGCTTGATAAGGGAGAAACATCTGTGTGCTAGAATGAGATAGATGTATTTGGCTTCCAGCTTTTAGTTCCTTTACCTATATCTTCATCAATCAACTGTTCTCCTCCTCTTCGTCCCTCAGTGCAGATATCCCGGTTTTAACCCACTTTTACTTACAGTATAATTTGTTGCTCAACCTATGCTTTGCCTTTGCATCAGATAATCATTAATAATAATCAACCTGTATAATGGTATAAAGCAACCAGACTTAAAAAATATCAGGTATTTATTCAACATTATTTATGCACAGTAGAATCACTGCCAGCCATATGTTGAAAATGAATCAAAACACAACAATAAATAATATACACACTGTATTAAAAATATCTACATACACCATCATATTCAACTATGGCCCTCCAATCTAGTTCCACTCCAATCTAGTTCCACTCCATTTTTTCATTGCAACCCTCTAATCTGGGACTGGTACACCAGGCGGGTGCAATTAAATAAAAGGTAGAGGTTCCGGCTCTTGTAGCGTAAGAGTTGAACACCCCTGAACACCATAGCAAAACCATATAATAGAAATAATATCATAAAAAATACAAACAACACTAAAAAACTTACTTGGGATGGCAGAGAGTTTTAAGTATCAATGGCCCTCATTTATCAAACGTGCGTAGAAACCAGTGTAGATCTAAGTGCAGAAATCATCTTACGATGAGACTCGCGTGTGATTTACAAATCATTCGTATCACTCCAATTCTAGCATATGAATAAACGGGTGTTGATAAATCAGACAGTTCGAAATCAATCGTAATTTAAATACCACGCCCACATATATGCACGGATTAAAGGCCTCACCCGTAGAATTTACGACATGGATAAGTAAAAACCGGCAAAGAAAAGGAATTTCTCTGAGATAAAAAGAGAGGCTAAGGTCTCAGGTGCAGGCCAACCGCTTGGTTTTAATTGGAAGTTTAAAATCAGGCATCGATAGTTGAAAGAAAATGCGGTGTTGATTGAGGTTACTGCTACAGTCATTGAAAGCTATTAACGATAACCTGAAGTGCATTTCAAATAAATGAATTATTTTCACTAAACCTTCCACGTTGTATTTTTTTAAGTAGGGTGAAGTCAGCTAAAGTGGGCTATCAGATAAAATGCGCCAAACAATGTTGCAGTGTGATATATTTTAATATCTTTATAGCAAATCACTGATCTTGCATTGTTGTTTCAACACTTGTGGACAAGAGTTTTGATTGGTCTGAGTATTCTAGGCAGGCAGGGCAGAAAAATTACATTAGATCTCATTCAAAGCTTATTTGATGGTATTTACTCTTACCAAAAAGTGGCCCATTTTAGCTGACTCCACCCTAGCTTTCTTACCAAAGATATTAATTATTGTAGCAGTCCCCCCACCCCACCCCACCCCGCTTACCCAAGACAGAGCCACCTGCCCTTGAGCAAACCTATACATCACTCCACTGTGGTTTGTGTGCGTGTGTGCGCACTGTTGAACCTGCGCTCCTGCTTGTTTCGGGATTTGCAAGCGCGTGTTATAAGGTACTCAGTCAGGGCATAACCTTTGTCACCTAGTGGAATCACATCCATCCATTTCACCAAAATGAAATGACTTCATAGCCGCCAAAACTGCTGGCATACTTAAACTATTGTTGGCTATGATATACCAGACCTGGCCCTGATCTCCTGCTGAAGGTCCCGGTGTAGAGAGCACACATTAAGGTCCTCTAACAGAGCCAGATCTGCCATCGCTTCGACTTCAGGACTGCCAAAGCGCTTGTTTAAATAGGCGACTGAATAAACATTTCACCAATCACATACAATATATATATTAATTTATTTATTATTTGATTTAAATTGTTGTTTGCCTAATTTAAGCCTTCATGACAGAAAAGGGAAAAAATATACCACATAATAGCAATGTGGTGTATACAATTAATTTGGAATTCTGAAATGTAACTTGCAATATGGGGTAGTTGTGATGCACACACATTCATCAATTATCGCTGGTTCAACAATTCACTGAACCGGGTGGTTATACCATGAACACCGCAAGTCACACTGGAGAACTTGCGTACATGAGGTAAGACCAGACGTGACATTTTATAGCAGCCTATGCTCACATTGAAATTGATAAATCCCTTGCTTTGCGCCTGTTTTAGGTCGTACGCCGGTTTCATAAATGTATATTTCTGTTAAGTTCTTAATCTCTCTAGAATAAAAAAGTTATTCAGAAAACTGTAGCTAATTGTTCTCTGAGTTCCAGTGCACCTTCTTAACGGAAGCCTTTATGGAAGCCTTTACGGAAGCCTTTACGGATGCCTTTAAAGAAGCATTTACAAAAACTTTAAGGAAGCCTTTACGGGAGCCTTTACTGAATCCTTTACGGGAGCCTTTACTGAATCCTTTACGGGAGCCTTTACTAAATACTTTACGGGAGCCTTTACTGAATCCTTTACGGGAGCCTTTACTGAATACTTTACGGGAGCCTTTACTTTACGGGAGCCTTTACTGAATCCTTTACGGGAGCCTTTACTGAATTCTTTACGGGAGCCTTTAGTGAATCCTTTACTGAAGCCTTTACGGGAGCCTTTACGGGATTCTTTACGGAAGCCTTTACTGAATCCTTTACGAGAGCCTTTACAGGAGCTTTACTGAATCCTTTACGGGAGCCTTTACAGGAGCTTTACTGAATCCTTTACAGGAGCTTTACTGAATCCTTTACGGGAGCCTTCACAGGAGCTTTACGGAATTCTTTACGGGAGCCTTTACTGAATCCTTTACGGGAGCCTTTACTGAATCCTTTAAGGGAACCTTTACTGAATCCTTTACAGGAGCCTTTACAGGAGCTTTACTGAATCGTTTATGGGAGCCTTTATGGGAGCTTTACTGAATCCTTTACAGGAGCCTCTACTGAATCCTTTTTTTTGGGGGGGGGAGGTCAGCTTCAGTATTTTACAACAGGATGGTCTTTGTTCTAAAATGTGCATCATTTCCAATCCCAGTTTTTTTTGTTTTATATTATTGCTTTCTATATTTTACACCCATCCTAACCTTTACTTAACTGTGACCAAAAGTTGAGACCAATTACATTGTGCCATTTTAATATTTAGCTCTAGCTTATACATTTTGTGTTATTTTTACAATATTTGCAAATCTTGTGCGTTTTACAGATCCCAGTTTCACTTGATCCACCCCTCATCCACACTCAACACCGTCCATCTATCTTTTAACCAAAGCCATATTGGGTCTCTATTTGCCATGTAAATTTCCACTGTACTGTGATGCCTCACATAATTATGAAACCTTTCTCTTTTCAATGACTCCACCAATTTGGAATTAAAGATGAATATTTTTGCTAAAATAATTATCATTATTAATTGTCTGACTACTACATTTTAAGTCTCCAAGTATTGCTATTTGTAACGTTAATGCAAAACAAATATTGCATTTATTCATCTATTCTTGTACCTGTGACCAAAAACATGCAACATAAGGACAGTACCAAAAAAGATGATCTATAGATTCTGCTTCCTCAGAGCAAAATCTGCAGAGTTGGGAAGATTGTATTCCCCAATTGTATAGATTTCTATTTGTTGCCAATATTTTGTATAATAACTTGTATTGAAATATTCTAATTTTTGAGTCTGGTGTTATTTTGCGTATTAATCCAAATGCGTTCTGCCACGGGATCGGAACATCAAAAATTTCTTCCCAGGTATTTTGTAGTTTATATGGAAACGCAACCAGTTCTTTTGTTCTTAGATGGAATTGGTATATTTCTTTGTTTATCCGTATGTTCCTCATCCATGTGAAATCTTTAATACATGGTTGACAGACAAGATCAGACCTTTCCCCCCTTGTATTTTCTTCCAAGTATATGGTATTGCTGCGGTTACTTGATTATATTTTTGAAGAGAGTAAGGCATCACTCCCCCGGCATCATTTATAATGTCATTTACAAACATTATTCCTTTTCCAAACATCTTGTCAAAGTATACAGGCTTTTTATCAACTATTATATGAGAATTTAGCCACAATAATTGTTGTAAAATTTGGTCCCTATTTTCAGGTGGGACCTGAAAATTAGAATTGCAACCAACTTTTCATGGCTTGTTTGAAAAATAACGACATCTTAGAAATTATTTCCTTTTCCAATATCTGAAAATGTTCATTTGTAATTTGTAGAAAAGGAAATAGGTCCTTACTGAACAATGGGGTGAAATACTCTTATTAGCTTACTAGTGAACCAATTAGGATTCAGGTATACCTTTTGTATAACTGATGCTTTTAATGAAAGATCCAATGCTTTAATATTTAATAGCTTTTGACCTCCGTGTTCATATTCATTATACAAGTATGCTCTTTTTATTTTGTCTGGCTTACCATCCAATATAAAGTTAAATATCTTTTGTTCATATAATTTAAAAAACGTCATTGGGAGTAGGTAAAACCATAAGCATATAGGTAAACTGTGATAAAATGAGAGTTGATTAAGGTGATTTTACCACAAATAGATAGGTGCTGTCCTTTCCATGGTAGCAATATTTGATGATCTAGTTTAGCTAGTTTTGTTACATAGTTTTTTTGAATACAACTTGATCTTTCATATGGTATATGTATACCCAATATGTCTACATCCCTATCAGCCCACTTTATTGGTAATCTACACTGTAATATAAAATCTCTGTCTTTTAGAGCTCCAATATAGTACACTTATCGTAATTAGATTTTATTCCAGATATATTTGAAAAGGTATCGAGATCCTTTAGGAGTCTATTCAGTGATTCCAACTGTGGTTGCAAAAGGAAACATGAGTCATCGGCATACATAGATACCTTTGTTGGTAAGCCATGGATTTCCAGGCCCTTAATGTTGTTGTTAGTTCTGATTTTATTGGCTAACATTTCAATTGCAACAGTAAAAAGGTAAGCCGACAATGGACAGCCCTGCTTAACTCCTCTTGACAGATTGAAATCTTACGAGATATAGCCATTATTTATAATTTTACATCTAGGGTTACTATACATAATTTTAACCCATTTTATAAGAGAGTCTCCAAAATTATAACATTCCAAACATTTATATATAAAGTCTAATGGAACTTTATCAAAGGCTTTTTCAAAATCAGCTATGAAAACTAGGCCCGATAGTCCTGATAGTTCATAGTGTTCTATTGTTTCTAAAACTTGTCTTATATTGTCTCCAATGTAACATCCATGCATAAAGCCTGTCTGATTAGGATTAATAATATCCGATAAAACATTCTTAATTCTAAGAGCTATGCATTTGGCTAATATTTTGGCATCACTTTACGGGAGCTTTACTGAATCCTTTACGGGAGCCTTTACTGAATCCTTTACAGGAGCCTTTACTGAATCCTTTACAGGAGCCTTTACTGAATCCTTTACGGGAGACTTTACTGAATCCTTTACGGGAGCCTTTACAGGAGCTTTACTGAATCCTTTACGGGAGCCTTTACAGGAGCTTTACTGAATCCTTTACAGGAGCTTTACTGAATCATTTACGGGAGCCTTTACAGGAGCTTTACTGAATCCTTTACGGGAGGCTTCACAGGAGCTTTACGAAATCCTTTACGGGAGCCTTTACTGAATCTTTTACGGGAGCCTTTACTGAATTCTTTACAGGAGCCTTTACTGAATCCTTTACGGGAGCCTTTACTGCATCCTTTACGGGAGCCTTTACAGGAGCTTTACTGAATCCTTTACGGGAGCCTTTACATGAGCTTTACTGAATCCTTTACGGGAGCTTTACGGGAGTTTTTACGGGAGCTTTTACTGAATCCTTTACGGGAGCCTTTACTGAATCCTTTACGGGAGCCTTTACAGGAGCTTTACTGAATCCTTTACGGAAGCCTTTACGGGAGCTTTACGGGAGCCTTTACGGGAGCTTTTACTGAATCCATTACGGGAGCCTTTACTGAAGCCTTTACGGGAGCCTTTACAGAATCCTTTATGCGAGCCTTTACTGAATCCTTTACGGGAGCTTTACTGAATCCTTTACGGGAGCCTTTACTGAATCCTTTACGGGAGCCTTTACTGAATCCTGTACGGGAGCTTTACTGAATCCTTTACGGGAGCTTTTACGGAAGCCTTGACTGAATCCTTTACTGAATCCTTTACAGGAGCTTTACTGAATCCTTTACGGGAGCCTTAACAGGAGCTTTACGGAATCCTTTACGGGAGCCTTTACTGAATCCTTTACGGGAGCCTTTACTGAATCCTTTACGGGAGCCTTTACTGAATCCTTTAAGGGAACCTTTACTGAATCCTTTACAGGAGCCTTTACAGGAGCTTTACTGAATCGTTTATGGGAGCCTTTACGGGAGCTTTACTGAATCCTTTACAGGAGCCTTTACTGAATCCTTTTTTTTGTGGGAGGGAAAGGTCAGCTTCAGTATTTGACAACAGGATTGTCTTTGTTCTAAAATGTGCATCATTTCCAATCCCACTTTTTTGTTTTATATTATTGCTTTCTATATTTTACACCCGTCCTAACCTTTACTTAACCGTGACCAAAAGTTGAGACCAATTACATTGTGCCATTTTAATATTTAGCTCTAGCTTATACATTTTGTGTTATTTTTACAATATTTGCAAATCTTGTGCGTTTTACAGATCCCAGTTTCACTTGATCCACCCCTCATTCACACTCAACACCGTCCATCTATCTTTTAACCAAAGCCTTATTGGGTTTCTATTTGCCATGTAAATTTCCACTGTACTGTGATGTGATTTTCCACTGTACTTCACATAATTATGAAACCTTTCTATTTTCAATGACTCCACCAATTTGGAATTAAAGATGAATATTTTTGCTAAAATAATTATCATTATTAATTGTCTGACTACTACATTTTAAGTCTCCAAGTATTGCTATTTGTAACGTTAATGCTAAACAAATATTGCATTTATTCATCCATTCTTGTACCTGTGACCAAAAACATGCAACTTAAGGACAGTACCAAAAAAGATGATCTATAGATTCTGCTTCCTCAGAGCAAACTCTGCAGAGTTGGGAAGATTGTATTCCCCAATTGTATAGATTTCTATTTGTTGCCAATATTTTGTATAATAACTTGTATTGAAATATTCTAATTTTTGAGTCTGGTGTTGATTTGCGTATTAATCCAAATGCGTTATGCTACGGGATCGGAACATCAAAAATTTCTTCCCAGGTATTTTGTAGTTTATATGGAAACACAACCAGTTTTTTGTTCTTAGATGGAATTGGTATATTTTTTTGTTTATCCGTATGTTCCTCATCCATGTGAAATCTTTAATACATGGTTGACAGACAAGATCAGACCTTTCCCCCCTTCCAAGAATATGGTATTGCTGCGGTTAGTTGATTATATTTTTGAAGAGAGTAAGGCATCACTCCCCCGGCTTCATTTATAATGTCATTTACAAACATTATTCCTTTTCCAAACATCGTGTCAAAGTATACAGGCTTTTTATCAACTATTATATGAGAATTTATCCTTTACGGGAGCTTTACGGGAGCTTTTACTGAATCCTTTACGGGAGCCTTTACTGAATCCTTTACGGGAGCCTTTACAGGAGCTTTACTGAATCCTTTACGGGAGCCTTTACAGGAGCTTTACTGAATCCTTTACGGGAGCTTTACTGAATCCTTTACGGGAGCCTTTACAGGAGCTTTACTGAATCCTTTACGGGAGCCTTTACAGGAGCTTTACTGAATCCTTTACAGGAGCTTTACTAAATCCTTTACAGGAGCTTTACTGAATCCTTTACGGGAGACTTTACAGAATCCTTTATGCAAGCCTTTACTGAATCCTTTACTGAATCCTTTACAGGAGCCTTTACGGAAGCCTTTACTGAATCCTTTACAGGAGCTTTACTGAATCCTTTACGGGAGCCTTTACAGAATCCTTTATGCGAGCCTTTACTGAATCATTTACGGGAGCCTTTACGGAAGCCTTTACTGAATCCTTTACGGGAGCTTTACTGAATCCTTTACGAGAGCCTTTACTGAATCCTTTACGGAAGCCTTTACTGAATCCTTTACGGGAGCTTTACTGAATCCTTTACGAGAGCCTTTACTGAATCCTTTACGGGAGCCTTTACTAAATCCTTTACGGGAGCTTTACTGAATCTTTTACGGGAGCCTTTACGGAAGCCTTTACTGAATCCTTTACTGAATCCTTTACAGGAGCTTTACTGAATCCTTTACGGGAGCCTTTACTGAATCCTTTACGGGAGCCTTTACAGGAGCTTTACTGAATCCTTTACAGAAACTTTACTAAATCCTTTACAGAAGCTTTACTGAATCCTTTATGGGAGCCTTTACAGAATCCTTTATGCAAGCCTTTACTGAATCCTTTACAGGAGCCTTTACGGAAGCCTTTACTGAATCCTGTACAGGAGCTTTACTGAATCCTTTACGGGAGCCTTTACAGAATCCTTTATGCAAGCCTTTACTGAATCCTTTATGGGAGCCTTTACTGAATCCTTTATGGGAGCCTTTACCGAATCCTTTACGGGAGCCTTTACTGAATCCTTTACGGGAGCTTTTACTGAATCCTTTATGCAAGCCTTTACTGAATTCTTTACGCAAGCTTTTACAGGAGCCTTTACGGAATCCATTACAGCAGTGGTTCTCCCAGAGATCTCACGTTTTTGTTGTAACCTTGAACTAGCTCAGGAATGTTGTTGATGATTAGTAGAAAAGTTGGTTCAGGTGTGCTACCGCTGTGATACATCTAATGTATGTATTGATGGCTGGGGGTCCCCAAGGAAAGGTTTGAGAACCACTGCTTTACAGGAGACTTTACGGAAGCCTTTACAGAAGCCTTTACAGGAGCTGTACATGCATGAAACAAAATAATGGGGTGTTTGAAGCCTTAACAGCTTACAGGACAGGCAGGATCTTCTTTTGGGAGAGATGAAGTCCAGGCTGAAAAGACCTGAAACTGAAAATGAATTTCACATTAAGCATAGGCAATCTACAGCAGAAACGGCCCAACACCAGTTACTGAAAGACCTGAATAGGATTCTCACATTGAATGTAATCTGACTGCTAGCTAAGTAACCAACTGAAATATTCAACATAACTAACTATATGCAACTAAATATTTGTAAAAATGTAAAACACACACACACACAGTGTCCAAGCTGCTTCATAACATGAATATGCAACAGAGTTTGGTAAATATCCCTTAATATTGGTCTGTCTGACTGGTTTAACTGTGCAGTAGAAAACCTAAACACGACTTATTGTAATGAAAAATTAAGCAGAAAGCCTTTGGTAGTTCATCTGATGAGTCAATTTTTCTGTTTATTGTCCTAACTATAATATCGTACAGGACTAGCCCAACTGGCAATCAGTAACATAGAATTATCATCATCACACCTTCTAAGTGACACCATTAACCAATATCTGTCTAATCTAAGACAAAATCGATATATATTTGAATCAATATCTATTTAGTAATTGCAGATTGACAAATTCCTAATAGATAATTTAGCACAACTAAGTGCTGTTGTTAAGTACAATGCATTGCAGAGTGCCTGGACTCAAACCCCCAAGATGCACTGTGGTCAAATAGAGCTGTTAAAAGTGATGTCATACCCATGATAAAAAAACTCATCCCATTGGCTTTGAGCCGATCAGCATTCAGGATTCAAAACTCCCACTTACATGTGTTTATAAAGCAGTTTTGTGAATTCCTGATTCTGATTGGCTTAAAGCGAGTTCTAGCATGGACATTAATAAACAGTTACACCTTAATCATGATATAAAACACTTGTAGTTATGTCCCAATTGTTGTGACCACTCCAGTTCTGATGTTCCAGATATCAAATTACTCCTGTGTATCATGGAGTGGACACACACACACACACACACACACACACACACACACACACACACACACACACACACACACACACACACACACACACACACACACACACAAACATTTTTCTGAAAGAAGCTACATTTCCACAGCAACCAATTATATGTTCAATACATTATTGAAAGCACCAACATTATTTCATTATAAAACACACACTCATAAGCACGTACAAACACGTCTCGAAGGTCCTGAATAATTTTGTTTAACTTATTGATATGTATTTCACCCTGCTAGCTTAATGCATACTTTACATACCCACAGTATGTACTCAAACTTTATTAGATATATTGATCATAATATGTAGATAAAGACGTGGTTGAGAAGCGAAAAGTGTTATTCTTGTATTTTCAGGTAATGTGTATTTTGATATATGTCTGCTATGCATCAGTCCTGCCAGAATGCAGGTTATCTTTCTATGAGTGAAACCACTAAACACACACACACACACACACACACACACACACACACACACACACACACACACACACACACACACACACACACACACACACACACACAATGTGCAGCAAGATTGTAACCACAGTGGAGGGATTTGAACAGTGTGCTTCTACAGCTGGCTATTAATCACACAGACACACAGACATTCATAGTAACACTGGAGGGAGAGAGAGAGAGATCGAGACAGAGAGAGAGAGAGAGATCTAGAGAGCGACAGAGGGAGAGAGAGCGAGAGAGAGTGAGAGAGGAAATCAGCAGAAGGCTGCTGGTACACTGGGATAAAACAAGTTGTCTGCTTTGTAAAGAGAATGTCTAGAATGTTATCGTTACCTACAAGAAGTCTGAAAGCATTGAGGAATTTCACCAATATGGTCAACTTCAGATTATGTGTTTAAGGCTGAGTGTGCTTTATGGCATATTTCCAGAGCTAAACTTATGAGGGTTTTAGGGCTGCAACAACGAATCGGTGTCATCGATAAAAATCGATTATTAAAATTGTTGGCAACGCATTTCATTATCGATTCGTTGGGTCTATTTTGTTGCACGCTGTGTGGTGGAGCTACGTCACTTAAAGAACATTTTTTTTAACTGTCTGACCGAAATCTTTGATATTACGGCAGAACTTCACTTTCAATTCAACAAAAAAGTTTTATGTGCAGACTCTGTAAAACATAAATGGCATGGCACCGGAGCATGACCGTAATGAGGGATTGAAAAAGAAACAGGTTGGAGCGATAAGTGAA
>JACXGM010022053.1:0-16840 GCA_016801145.1 Umbra pygmaea | reverse complement strand
ATTGTAGGATGTTTGTCAAGTAGGGCCTTATACAGTTTTATTTTTCCCCAGATTTTGTGATTTCCATTAAATTTTTTATTGAATCCACATTTTCTCAAACCTCCTTATGAACACCCTTGGCCAGTGGTTCCCAACATTTTTTTGGTTACTGTACCACCAGAGGTCCTAGTACCCATGGTTGGGAACCACTACCCAGGCATAAGTGTTTGCTTAGCAATTTCTTTCACCCATTCGGAACTGTATCTGCAACCTATTTGGACAAATTTGCAATCAAAAGCCCACTAAAACCTTAATATAGAATCAAGTGCTGTTAATATAGCTATAGTTTACACATGCTTTGTCTGATAGGCCACATTTACATAAGTAATTATTTCCCGACAATTAGACGAAGGGCATGAAATGTGCATAGGGTTTTCTCATGAAACCCCCAAATGGTACTTTGTACTGCGACAAAGTACCATTTCCTCAGAAATCGACTTATGACAAAAACGTCAAATCTATATTTATAATTGTTATTTTACAAAGCTGTATCAAGCCGAATCGTGTGGACACAGCCATAACCTTACATGCCACTTGCGATAGCTCGACTCTGCTCTCCTTGAGTGAGAGAACTGCCTGATTAGAAAGGCAGTGAAATTACTTCAAGCAATTAAGGTACATAAATAAATAATAGATTTTCTACATTGTTCCCCTTTTAAATAGTAGTCTACACCTAGTCATGTGAATTTGGATAAGCAAGTGATACAGAGGAAAACAAGCGTAATCTGTTTGGGCAACTTGGAATGGAGTAAATACCGTTGTTTATAGCTGTTTGCTATCGAGCGCATTAACGTTTTTCTACCATCATAAATAAAATGTGTTAATATCATTATCAGCTGAATGAAAATATAGCATTTACCGGGAGCACTGTTGCCAGCTATTTTCAATGGAACGTAGCTAAAGCCTGCTTGAAAAGTCGCTAAATGTCAATAGATGACGTTATACATCATTAACATATTTGTGATGTCATCACTAGGGATGCTCATTTCGGGTAATTTTCCTGACCGACAACCGGAACTCGTTAACCGATTTATTAACCGTTAACTGATAAGATTATAAGCTGTAAATTCTACTCACAACATCGGATACAAGCGATTTGTTCCACCACCTTAGCCACAACCACGTCTTGGAATATCAAAAAATGTATGAATCTACTGCAATAATTCCTCTCTCAACCAGTAGAAAATGCTGGGAACACCTGATTATGCATGGAAATAATTAAAATACTGTCATATACCGTGAAACCGGTAGATTTTTGAAAAATACTGTGATATACATTTTTGGTCATACCGCCCAGCACTAGGCCAGTATCGCCGATATTGATACTGATACTTTTATTATTAAAAGCGGCTCATGTACTTTCACATATGGGAGAATAGTGTATCATGATTTATGCAGTATTTATCATTTAAAATGTGTTTGTCTTATTTTCAGACATTAAGTTAAATTATCTCAGTGCACTGTCTTTAAGTATATTCCATCTGAATTTAGGTATTTATTGTCTTATTGTTTTAGCTTTATTTTTGCAGTGCATTATAAGGTGAGTGGTGGAATTTCTACCTGCCACCTGTGAGGCTTTGTAAAAGTGTTGCCTTTATGTGTGAGATTGGCGGTTGGTGCCGGTAGTCAGGGTGCGCTGTGCGTGCGCGACCCATATGTTCGTTGTTTGAGTGCACTGCACAGTCACAAGCAACAGCTGGAGGAGCTGGAGAAGCACTTAAGATGTGTTCATGACAACCGAACGTGGTTTGCCAAATTTGCCAGTTTTATTTTTTGATTAAATGTGTAGAAAAAAAGAAACTGAAAGTGATATCGATCCTATTGACGCTAGTATTGATCTTGAAACACGAGACGTAATATCAGCAGTAACGATATTTTGGGATCGATCCGCCCATCCCTAGTGCAAAAGCATAGCAGCCTGGTGATGCATGTCTCTGACACTGACCCCACGTCATCAGGGTTTAAATGTTGCCCACACAGCAATGTTTATAGAATTTCTTTATTACAACACAGAGGCACACATCTCCTGCATTATACTGTTGCCCAGTGTACACAATACGAGCTTATAACGCTAGTGGCACAACAGGAATAAGTTTACCCATTAATGACACCTTCCATTGCTAGGAATATGGAAGTGTGAAAAAGGCCTATCATATACTAAGATCACACCAGGCACAGCAAACTTCATGCGTTCTGGAATGAAGTCCATTCATTTCAATAAAAAGCAGTCTGCACTGCTGTGGCTAATCTACCGGATTGGGCAAAATGCGGTACTGCCGGTGTGTCGCAAGAGTTGATATTATCCAACTTGTGTGGTGCTTTGCCGTACGGCACTGGAACCGAAGTTGTTCATGTAAACTATGCCCCTCGGAAATGAGCTTATGTTCATGTAGATTGTCAACAATACCAATTTCCGTACTTCCTGTTACCGTGAAAATACCCAGTGAATCTTGTAAAATGTCAAAAGATGTCTGACATTTGTGCAAAGGGCACTTGACGGATACATAACCTGAATTACACTGATACAAATTAATGCTAACTCTCCCCACATAAGCTGAAAATGTTGCATTTTCTAGCAACATTTTGGAGCTTCCGTTCATTTACATCTATGACTACTAATCCCTGTTTTTTCTGGAGTCCACTAAGTCTAGCCTGACTCTCTATCCAAATGTCTGATAATGCTCCTCAAAAATGTGTGATGGGAAATCTACACCAAGTAGACAGGCTGTGTGCTAATGAGTAGTAGGATACCAAATGATCACCACTCCTACACTAAAAATATGTGTGAATACGGACCCTGATTAAAGCACAACTTGATTTGAAAAGGACTTGAAGTCATTCATTTAATCAGGATGGCATGATACAAATGGGGGAAACTGAAGAGGGAAAATGTCCCTATTGGTTTGGGAATATATATTGGCTATTGAATTTAAGATATGGCTACGCTTGCCCATAGAGGAGAAGCAGACATCAAAAGGACGGCAGCCAATAATTTTACCGGCTTTTCAAGTATTTTATCCGTTAAAAACTGGTTATAGCTAGCCAACAGTAGCTGAAGTGCTGGACTGTAGCCCTGTTGGTTCAACAGTCTCTAGGCTAGTAAGTGCAACACAGGGCTTATATATAGGGGTGGTTTGTAAGCAGTGGTGAAATACTAATATCCCCAGCTCTGCCAGTAATCTACTGGGAAGCCAAAATGTTTCCAGACTGATTTAAATGATAATGGACTAATCTCTGTTTCTGTTTTATCAAACATTAAAAATAGGTTCCCTGCTGCTCCCTAATAGTCATGGCGTGTTTTATTTGTTCTTCTCAGATTAACTTGAGGCTGTTAGTATGTGGGTCAAAGCTAAGTGGAACTCAACTTTGAACTTAGACACAATCTTGTTATCTATTTTTTTTTATCTCCTTCAGTGTAATCAGTTGGTAAGTCACTAAAGATCTCAATTGTGTTAATGTTCTGTTTTTGCAGAAGCCCCAAAAAAACTCAGATCATCATTGTCCGTCAACCATTGCCCTGCGTGCCACACTGGTCTTGGACCTTCTCATCAATAGTCCTCTTTTAAGCATCTCCAGTGGCAACTTCATCACTGTTCTATGTCTTTGAAGTGGAGTCTAGTGTTCTCAAGTGATTCTCAAAACAATATGCCGGTAACACTTTATTTTGACAGTCCAAAAATTGTATCTATAGATTATAGGGAAAGTCAGAACCCATGGTCAGACTTGAACCCATGACCATTGTGACGTAGACTGTCCTACAATGTCATGCCATGCGGACTGCAAGAATTGTACATTTTTCTGGTCAACAAGACATCCATAGTAGGTGTAATTACAAGCAATGATGAGAGAGTAGGTCAGCACGCTGATGTCCTGGTCTCAGGTGAATAACCTCTCTCTCAATGTAAAAGAAAATAAAGAAGTGATAGTGGGTTACAGGTTGAACAAGGCGGAGCCAATCCTCATTGGTGGAGACGCTGTAGAGACGGTTGCAGACTTTTAAGTTCCTCAGACTTCAAATCTCAGAGACACTGGACTGGTCACTACACTTCCACGGTGGTGAAGAAGGCACTGCAGCACCTGTTCATCCTGGGGAGTCAGAAGAAGTTTGGGCTGTCCTAGAGAGCTCTCGTGGTGTTCAAAAGGGGCAGGATGCATCACGGTCTGGTATGGGAATGTTTAGTTTCTGACCACGTAGCTCTGGAGAGGGTTCAACGCTTAGCTGAACGTGTCATCAGGTCCTCTCTGCCCACTTTGGAATGCACTTACAACACCATGTGCCAAAGAAAAACAAAGAAGACCATGGCTAATGCCAGCAATCCAAGCCACAGACTCTTCCAGCCCCTCAGGCCAGCTAGATTTTTTACTGTTTTTACTCGTTTTACTGTGTGCTTCTGTCTTGTTGTTACATGTGTAACTTCATGTTCTCTGTACCTCTACACTTTTATCTTGGCCAGGTCGCCGTCTCATATGAGAAACTGTTCTCAACCTGCCCACCTAGATCAACTAGATGCCTCCAGTACAGGAGCATCCTGTCTAAAATGGGCACAACACTCTCCAATTGGTCATTCTATAATCCAGTGCTCATTGATACAATCAGAGTTACGGTTATCCGTATATATACAATGCCTATAGAATATCAGCATACTCCTTTGAAATAGTCACTTTTTTGTCGTACAGGCTGAGAACTAAACCCATAGAAATATATCTTTATTTACACAAATATTGTTTATTTACACATTCTGCCTTACAACATTCAACTAACGTAAAAAAAAATGAACTAGAATAACAGAGTTGGAAAAGTGATCAGTCCCATGATTTAGCACTTTGTAAAGCGAACTTTTACTACAGCCATCAGTCAGTTTGGATATGTCTCTACTAGCTTTTGTGCACCTTTTTATGGGGGGGAATTTTTGCCCATTCTTTCTTGCAGAATTGTTCGATTTTAGTCCAATTTCTTGGTGAGCGGCGACTGACTTCTGTCTTCAAGTCCATCCACAGATTTTCCATTGGATTTAGTTAAGGGCTCTGACTTGGCCACTCAAGGACATTCACTTTCCCATCCTTAACCCACTGCGTTGTTTTTGCGGTGTGTTTAGGATCGTTGTCATGCTGCAAGGTGAACCACCTGCCCATCAGCATCTGTGTCGCATAGGATTTGCTCAAGAATTTGGATGTACTTGGCAGCATCCATTTTCCCTAAAATCCTGACCAATTGCCCACTCCCAATCTAGGTTTTGGTGCTGCCATACACTTTCCACTTCTTAATAATGCTCTGAACAGTACTCAGAGGGATAGTTAAAGCCTTTAAATTCTTTATGTATTCTTCTTCTAACTTGTGCCTTTCCACAACTTTTTCCTGGAGCCCTTTTAAAAACATTGTTCCAACCATGCTGTATTCTTTGCCTTGACATGCACTTCTAGTAATGGACTTATAAGTGAACATCCAGTTTTCATATAAAGTAATCAACACTACTACAATTGATGTCAGATGAGGGGGCAGTTAACATGGGGTGTGATCTTGGAAGTGACTGGTTGTACCTGAGAAAGTTTATAATGGTAACTCTAAGGGGCTGATCACATATCCAAACCAGGTATTTCACTAATTAAATTGTAAAAAGTGTTAAACGTTTTTGTAAATGTTAGTTTCATTCTGATGTCGAGGGTTATAATGTGTAAATACAGCTTGCAAAAGTTAGATTAAATTATTTTAATTTCCAGAATTTAATGTGACAAAAGGTAAGGATTTTGACAGGGTATGATGGTTTTCTATTGACTTTAGATCATTCCTAACAAGCCTTGATCGTCAAGTAGTCTCTTGCTGTCTCTGCTTGTTGTTTACATCTACATACTTGTGTATACTAGACTTGATTTCCGGTCCTCTTCTTGTATCATATTGCTATTGATAGAGATGGTGTGAATTTTGTTTTGCACATTTCATTTTTACTGCATTGCTGTTGTTGGAACCGGCGCTAATATTTTCACTTTACATGTAATTACACCTGTGGTCTTCTGTACAAGTGACTATAAACTATATATATCTTCTGTACTATAAACTTGAACTTGACACAACCTGTAAAGTGAGAAAGGAATGTTTTTTTTCTAGCTCATGTAGGCAAAATTCCTCTCTGAAATCACTTCTTAATTGCCTATCATTCCAAAAGTGGCGTTGAAGAATATCACACTAATCTTTTTCAGTAAGGCAAAGTCATACATTTTAAAGTATAAGTAAAAAATAAATAATCCTTTTTTAACCATGACTTCACAAAATGTTTGCATTTCCTGCCATGCAGGAACAACAGCATGAGGGATGATACATTTCAGATAAGGCATCTGTAAACCTCATCTGAGCCAGCACTGACCGCCCAAAGTCCGTATAATGGAATGACAGTGCACAGTTCAAGTCCATATACTGGTCACACATAACTACATATATCAGCTCGTTATGAGAGATTGGTTGTACAGCTCATTTTCAAAGTAATCAACTGTTTATCGGTTAGTACACAACAAAATGGCAATTGTTGTTAGTTGTCACGGTGACAACATGCAAATCAGTTTAATGCGGAAGTAGGATGCTAGATCTTTTCAATGGAATGGAACACAAAAATGGCTGCTGCTCTGACCTTTCGGTTACATTGATTTGAATAGAATGGCTTTTCTATACATTCCATTTCTATGGTTACAGTTACTTGACCAGGTGGTACCCTCCCACAGCCTTTCAGACATGTGCTGCCTGCTAATATTACTGTTACTGAACTACTGCAGAACAGTTCGAGCTATGTGTATATTATCGTGTTATCCATACAACAGGCAGCATGCTTCCAATGTTGGCTGAATGCAATTCACTACTGCTAAACAACATCCCATAAATATTATGGGTAAACTGCACCTGTAATGATTTTTTTGTGTGTGAAAATTAGTCATATTTATGTGTAAATAGTCTAATGTCATTTTACTCACAATCTTTTCAAATTGTTAACTCAACAATAGGGGGCTTATATTCAGCAAACATTCTGGGAGGATTGACCACATTCCCTTTCCCTGGTTTCAGAGGTCACCCAGATGCAGCTTCTGTGTTTGCTACACTTCATATGAGCATAGATTATGATAATCTACCACCCAAAAAATATCATATTTTTGGCCTGAATGTAAATATTTGTTAAAGTAAAGGAGCCATTGGTGCTAAGTGTTTGTGACACGCAGTGCTTGTAATGAACTTTGGTTGGCCAGCTTTGCTTACTGTATCGTACTGTAACATAACCAAAGATGTGTGCAACTGAACCATTCCTTGTAGCTGATACATCCTGTGGAAGGTCAGTAAATGTTAGTGGGCATGACATGGTAAAGAAAATGGGCAAGTACAAAGTAAATGTTAGTGGGCATGACATGGTAGAGAAAATGGGCAGAGCCAAGTACAAAGTAAATGTTAGTGGGCATGACATGGTAAAGAAAATGGGCAAGTACAAAGTAAATGTTAGTGGGCATGACATGGTAAAGAAAATGGGCAGAGCCAAGTACAAAGTAAATGTTAGTGGGCATGACATGGTAAAGAAAATAGGCACAGCCAAGTACAAAGTAAATGGTAGTGGGCATGACATGGTAAAGAAAATGGGCACAGCCAAGTACAAAGTAAATGTTAGTGGGCATGACATGGTAAAGAAAATGGGCAGAGCCAAGTACAAAGTAGCAAGAACTTTGAGAAGGAAGCATGTGAACCCTACAGGTGTTCTAATCAAAGGAATTTATTTGAAATTCTGGCAAAGTACATATTGTACTTTCAAGAGCAGAAAACTGCAGAAAAAAAAGTTTATTTCTTCTCCAGTGGACTGTCTGGCTCTGTGTCTGTGGCATAACATGGATTTTTGTCAGCCAGCCTCATGTAGCTAACAGTAGCTTATCTTTGCCTACTTTAGGCTAGCCCTGCAACTGAGCCCAAGGCTTGATCCCATGCCCATTCACATTCCCCAGTGTTAGCAGTGCCAAACAACTAGGCGCTAATCCAAGCTGCTTTCCCAATCTCTATTAATTACCAGCTAGCGCTCAGCTCCGTTTGGCTTTGAGGGGCTTTGGGGAGGAACATTGTTGCCGTTTGGGTTTACGGCTGTTTAATGTCAAGCTCTGAAGTGTACACCTGTTGGCGGGCTTAAGCCTAGTTCAGTCACTCTCAATGTCCTATTTATTTTTTCCCTCTGGTCTTTCTTACCTGTCTGTGCATGTAGCCTTTTTTCTTCAATCACGTAGACCTTACTAATGTCCTCTGCCAGGTTTTAAAGTCTTCCCTCCCTGTGACGGATTTCCGTCATCTCAATTCTGGAGAGATTGTTCCTGAGATTTGTGTAGTTTGGCAAAATAATGTCAGAGGGTGGGGTTGTAGCAATAATTCTGAATTTATCCGAATTCCAAGAGGAAATTCCACGATTTCAGGGCTACTGCCTATATGTAAATCTAATATTTTAGTAGAAATAGTAGGGCCAGAGCCTGGCGCTTCGTTTTGAAAGGTGGGGAGATGTAGGTAATGAGAAGCGAAATATACCGGCTGCCTGTTTTGCGTCTGCAACATGTTCTTCATTTAAAATGACCACCCTTGGACATTTATGATGACTGTGATATTAACTTGCGCTTTCATTTTTTCATGTACAGAAACGTATAACGCTATCTGAAGCATATAATATGTTATTGGCTATAATTCATCATGCTCCTGATGCATTATAGCCGACAAAATAATGCTATCTTAAAAACAACACACACAGTGATTGAAAACACGCACTTTATTTTCGGAGAGGACCGTAATGGTCATTTCAATGGAATGGGTGCGCTCGGGAGATATTGTATAGTTAGTAACATAACGCATAGCAAGCGTTATTAACATTTTGTTTTGTGTTATTGAAATATAGCCCTTATTTGCAGTAGGCCTCCTGTAAGCAACAACCTTGTTCCAGATTGTCACCGACTGTTTTCATTCTATAATTTGACAACTCGGTAAACACTGCATCAAGGCTACTATCCTTTGATTGACAAGAGAAAGTGAAAACATCTGCAACAAATTTTCTGCGACAATATTTTGGTTGGTGTGGACTTTACGCCAGTGTAGTTTGGTGAAACCAAACATCGACACAGCTTTAGTATGAAACTAACTAGTTTCAATGTATCGTTTAGTGTGGACTTTGCACCCGAGTGAACTTATACGCAAAGCTGGTGTACCCGGCAGCTGTTGTTGATCTGTTCTGTAGCGTATGCTGTTTAGACGTTAAAACAAATCCGTGAAAATAATTGTTTGTATATTTAACAAGTTACAGACACTGGTCAATTAATTTTTTATTTAAAGCCAATTGAATCTTATAATCTTATCAGTTAACGAGTAATAATAGGATAACGAGTTGCGTTTGTCGGTCAGAAAAATTACCCGAAATTAGCATCCCTAGTTGCATCCAATGGGTTAAGCCAATTTCCAACTAGATTTTATAAAGGGCCTTTAGCAAATTAGATTAAATGTCTTGCTCAAGGGCATCCGTCAGCATAGTTAGTTTTTTTGTACAGTTGGGAGTATAATTTTATTTTAAAAAGTGATTAGAATGTTGCTTTTAAGTCCATCTAAAAAGAAAAACAAGATCTCAGTGTGAATCCTGGACACCCTCAAAGGGCACTGGAAAAAAAAAGGTGCAATTAGCTATACAGAAGTATCTGCTTGCCCTAAATGCTTAATGTTTGTGGCTTCACTGCATAGCAATGAGACATTAACCTGACCCTGCAGATAATAATTCTGAAATTGAAGTCAAAGTTTAATACCTGAATTTATTTGAGCTTTATCCCCTTCTTAGCCTACATTTGTTGAATAATGAAGAATGTGCGTGAATATTGCATAACTCAGAGAACTGTGTTGTTTTTATTTTATTTTGTAGCAATATCCACATAATTTTTTACTATGGCATGCAATGTGGTTCAGAGTTACTAATATTATACTGCTTACTTATTTATTTTAATTTGAATGTGATATTACCACGAAAGTTGATTCAGAACCGATTATTTACATCATGATAGTCAGCGGTTTGAGCCTGACTATGCGTTTTTCGACACTCCCCGGACCTCCAGAACAAGGCACTAGGCCTACAAATTGTCTGCCCGGGATTTGGGATAGATAAGTTTGACTATCTACCTCGCTGCGTTGCTCTCCAGCAACTCATTGTGTGTAGATCGGGCACCTGTAAATTAATTTACGGAAATATAGATGGTGAGCGTAATCATCCTGCACACGATCTGACTAGGGGCATTCGTGTTGGATGAACAGTGTGAAAAGAATCGGCGGCTCGCAACATGTGGTTGGATGAAGCATGTGAGCGTCCCTCGCCATCCCACATCTGTCCAAGGAGTTGCGGAGCTGCCGACAAGACAGGGTTAGCGGGAACTGGACAAGACCAATTGGTAGGGGAGAAAAATTGAAAGAAGAAAAGGTTCTTATTTGCATCAACGACCAGGGGGGAGTGTTTTGTGGAGGAGGAGGAGCCGTTTGGTTTAACTGTCTGACTTGTGGACAGAACAACAGAATGTTCACCTTGCCAGGTATGAGACTGTAACCAAGGTCCTTTCAGACACCAGTCAGATGCCCTAAGCTCTGGGTCTAATCTTGTCCCCTCCATTTGGCCCTTTCTCAGTTCAAGACCCCCTTCTTTTCCAGAAGAGTTGCTAATAGCTCCGACATCTAGCACCCAGATTGCTCCCTGGATCCCCGGTAAGGTCACATGATCAAAACCAACTGAAGGCCCTAAAATCCAACCACTGTTCTCCGGTTTGATGATGTCTCTGGTTAATGACACTCATCAGCTTATCATTTGATCATGTCTCTTGTTAATGACTTTCAATAGCTTTGGAGGGAAGGTCGCTGAGTGCACCAATCTGACACGCACTACCATAGGTTTACTATCGTCTGTGACACGGATGCTTTTAACAGGGAGATGCCAGTTATGTAATCCACTGGAGGCGCAGTGCAGCCTTCGGACATTAACAGAAAGATTAGAGCCGGGGTATTACCATCTGACTGCATTAACGGTGTATTAGATGGACGATGGAGTGCAGACTAATGTACCAGACCCCAAATTACAGTGTAATCTGGACTTTAATTGCCTGGACTTTTGTGTTTGATAATGTTATTATCTAATGGAAGAACAGCAAGGATTTATCAAGAGCGACAGGAACAGGGATAGTCATTGTATCGTTTTAATCCTTGGGTCCTACTTTAGTGGGATGATAGAATAAATGCAGTTGCTTTGAGGTCATTCTTGGGGTTATATTTTCTACATAAAGATCCTTTTCACTGGAAATGATACGGTGTTGTTAGTCAGCCATATTGAAAGAGATTGAATAGGGACAGCAATGTCAAAAGAATATGCAGAGATGAATACAATGACATGTAATAGAGCCTTTTTATGATTAATATTGTCTAATTTTCGGCTTTGTCGGGTTTGTTGTTGAAGAAATCTAGATTCTCAGATGAAAATATATTTTCTATCCCGAAACAAATCTAGGGCTTTTTTCCATCGTCTTCAAATTAAATCACTGCGACAGGCCTCTTCGTTGCAGTCGGTAATATCCCCCTTGAAACCTGAAAAAAAGTAATATATTTTGCAGCATTTCTTTGAAAGACCCTGGGAGCTTCCTTTTCTTCATATGGGGCATTTTTTCTTTGACCATGATCCTACAAGTAAATCTCTCCCTGGTCTGTCTGTAATACATGTACATGTGTTATTGTTGCCAAGGCAGCAAGCTTGTCTGCTCTTCTATGACAGTTTATGCATCTCAAATTACACCCTAATTCCTATAAAGTGCACTGCTTTGATAGCCTTTTATTAACCCTCCTGGTCTTGTGAGCTCACTTCCCTGTGTCCGCAGGATGACTTGACCAGTTGGTGTGCTTGGATCATTTGTCGGGTTGGTTTAGTTGATGACAACAAACATCTACTGTACTCCCCCACGAAAAGCCTTCATTGCAGATATTTCATTGAAGGCATGCCCTCTACAGTTAACCGCTCCTTTAGCAGTCTTAACATCAGCCTTGTCAAGCTAGCCATTTGGTGCTTGACCAAAAAGGCACTCTTCCTATATATTGGCTACACAAAAACCACAGAGGCTGTTCTGTAATGGTTAACAATTTATTTCAAACAATGTGCAGACCTGGGGTGTTTTCTTAACCTATAACAAAGCACATTTGCATACATTTCAGTAAACACACCTGGTCTAACTTGACTAGTTTTTAAATCACATTCTTGCAGAACTAGGAATATTTTATTGGTTCCCTGTAAGGCTGGGCGATAAATCAAATTAACAGTTATCAGGTTTTTGCCCAAACATTCACGATACATCATGACACATAATAACAGCTTGTTTTTTCTTCTTTCCCACTAGGCATGGGTTGTCAGAAAGTATTTTATTATTCAAATTGTTTTCTATATTTCAGATGTTTTAAAATCATTGCAGGGCTCACAACTGGGACTAGAATGGTCGCTTTTGTGATCGTTTGAAATGGGATTGCGATCCCAAATTACGATATATTTCAGCATTTATTCAAACAGTAATGTATATTCTAATAATACGTTTTATAACATGCCAGACTGGCCTGAGTGTTCAACACATGTTGTCTTCAGTCTTCACCTCTCGCTGATTGGTTTACCAAAGTGTGCTGCGTCCAACATGAACGCTGTTTCCCCAGCATCAGACCAATACATCTCATTCATTTGAGTACATAGATTTGGAAATAACTATGTTTGTTCTATATGGATGGCAGCAGGTTAAACCTACATTCCACCCAAGGTGAATGCATGTAAATTCCATTAAAGCACCTGTTTATTTGTGAAAAATTGATCGCGTTCCCAGCATTTTTCAACACTGAACTTTAATATCCTTGATCTAAATTACAAACGCACAAGCCTATTTTAAAAAAATGGAATCAAGAGTGTATTTCTCTTCTGTGAATGCTGAATTTTCCTTACAAACACCGTTCTCCGGAGTGCGATCTCCAGACTGACGTTACATCTAGCAGATCACTGGTGTTGGCAAAGACATATGTAGACGATATGCCAGACAAAAATAACTTTTAGTAGTCTATATTAGCTACTATCCGCTAACTCCTACGTCTGTTCTAGAAAATAAAGACTCATCCAAAACAGACTCTTGGAAAATGAGTGGCAAAAACAATAAATAAAACGTTTTTTGGGGGTTGTCTTGCTGTTGCCTCCACAGTGCACCTGTTGTCACTTTCAGTTGCACCAAATCAGATGACATACAATCGCTTATGCTTCCTGACTGGACAAATTGATAGCCCTGAGGTTTAATTGACTTGGTGTTATACTGTGATGAGTGCGTGTTCCCTTAATTTCTTTGAGCAGTGTACGTTCAGCCCAAAATATGTAGTTTAAACATAATTTTGTTAATTGCAAAAGAAATCCAAGACTGCATCTTTGAATGATAATGGCATGGATAGAGTTGTCGGGAAGAAGTTTACAGTTGGCACCATTTTCACCTACTCTTGGCAGGCATGGAAAAATCAATTAAATCAATCTGAATTTGAATGTCAAGACTTGTCTGTGTCAATTGAGCTGTGATTTGCGGTGCCAGCTGCTTCCTTCCTTTTGAGCCACTATCATCATATATTGGATGATTCACACCTTTGCTGAATGGCCCTGTGGGGGATAGTTAGCAGTTTGTTAGACACTTTCTTAGTCCACTACTCTAATGACAAGCTGCAGTTTATTCTAAAACCCACATTGAATCGACACTTCTATAAGTTCCAACCTGCACAGACACAAGTGTAATTGCTTTCTTACAAGAATTGGTAGATATGGTTGAAAACCTCTGCATTGTTGTTTTGCACATTCCATAAAAAAACATCCATATCTCAATATGCATCCCACACATTAAAAAATAAAAATTGTTATTATCAGTCTTCATATTCAATGGTGTTATTTTTTCATCTTATTGTGAGACAGTAGTAATCTGAATGAGGCATTTTGGACTCTCAACCTTACAATGAATGTAAACAATTGTTGAAAATGTGCTCTCAAAAAACAGGAGTGGTTGAGCTAGCATTTCTTAATGCTACATACCTTCTGCGTTTAGTATGCACTTACTGTGCTCACTGAAACCTCGGTGCCTGTTGCCGCCAAGTCTAGCTGCAGGTCTTTTGCAGTTACTTGAGGGATCTTCACACCCTGCCAACTCAGAAATCTGGTTGCAGCCATTGACAGCTTCCTTTTTCTGCCCCGTCTAGGTAGTGTAACCATCGTTCCCTTAACTTTGAACTTGGAAACTATGCTTTCAACTGTGTTTCTCTGAACATTCAGTGCCTTTGCTCTCTTTTGTATCCTGTTCCTTGTTTGTGAAGGGTGATGTTATCTTTTGTCTTAGCTATGTTTCTCACAAACAGTCAAATGTAGCCAGTTCCGGTATTTCATGTGTTTTAGCTCAAGCACACCTGGTGAAACTAATTAAGCCCCTGAGGTGTGCTTGAGACAACACCTTTTTTTCATATTTGTGATGTTATGAGAGATTCTATTCAGGGGCTTGAACAGTTTTGAGAATGAAGAAGTCATGAGTTTTAAAAAACAAACATTTTTTCAAAATAAACATTTTTATTTTGATTTGGGGAACCACTTGATGCATTTGTTGTTGAGCTTTTTCAATAGCTTTTGTTTGATTTGTTCATTGCGAACAGCCCATGGCAGCATGGCTTGTACCACCATCAGTCAGAACTAAATCTACCACACACACACTTTTACTCAATGCAACTGGAAATCACAATGTTAACTAAATGTTTTGTGGTGGAAAGTGAGTGAATTATTTCGCAGGAGTATGAAGTGGAATCAAGGAAGTTGCCATTAAGCAGGTTGATTTTCACACCTCAGTGACTGAGTGGAAGATAGTGTAGGATGTGTAAAATGTGAACATGTTTGCTCTCATGTCCTGACCATAGAGCATCATACATTATTGTATGCTTACATCGCTCTATTAAGGGAAACTGAGCGTTTTTAGGCATGTTCCTTTTCTTTATACCTACCTATAAGCAATATGTGACCAGATTTGTAAAACTGGGTGGATGGCACACATCGTAACTTTTGAGGACAGTAGAAGAAACAAACAAGTCTTTACTTTTTGTAAAGATGCTCTTTTTTTAAGTAATGACACCTTAAATAAGTCAACTTTAATTTTAGCTGAAACACAAAGTTGTGTATAGAAGGTATTTTATTTATTTAAAAATGCCAGAAGCCTTGGTTTGTCTGTGTGTTTTACATTAGGTCTGACAACAGTCCTGAGTTACACACAGAGAGTGTTTTTACTCTTTTTTTTACTGATATGTACTCAAACATTTGCCTTATGGGTATATTGGTAAACTTCAAGTTTCAATAGTAGCCTACACAAGGAGTTCCAGTCTACCTGATATAAGGTTGAAGGAAATCTTTTTTAGAAATGGACATACGAGTGTCTGAAGTATTTAATCCATCCTAATTTTCCCATTGTTCCTCTATTTGCAATGATATACCATTTTGAAGCTCTGCACTTTCATCATACTGTATGTAAAACATAAGAATTCTAATTTTTAGGACT
Organism: Umbra pygmaea; assembly: GCA_016801145.1. Lineage (NCBI taxonomy): Eukaryota > Metazoa > Chordata > Actinopteri > Esociformes > Umbridae > Umbra > Umbra pygmaea. Next base: position 1,213 of record JACXGM010022053.1, on the reverse strand, counting down.
ACATGTAGCTGCTTTCGTGTGAATTTGTACTTTTGCCCTTTTATACACAATTGTGAAGCAGACCCCACCCTTAATGTAGTCAAACCATTTCATAACTATAGTCTCAGAAATTGATGAATGTCTTCTGAAGTTTCAAAATTATGTTGTCAATGAGGAAAATGTGGCCATTTGTTCATTTCCTGAAAAGTGTCTGTTTTGGAGATAAAAGATTTTTGCCCGACAGTGACAGTAATACAAATGACTTTACACTGTACACTGTTACTACTGTTATCACAGGCTTACTTATTTAACATGGTTATTTTTTTAACAGCGGTGTTCTAAGAACTCAGTTAAAGTTGTTCCCGAGATTGTCCTGTTCTCTACATTTTACCATCAGAAAGGTGAATGGTTGTTTTAGCCGTGAAAATGAATCTGGTCTAGGATGACCGCAGCTCTGCAGAAAGTGTGCATCTACCTTTAACTTTTAGCCACACTAACCTAACTGCATCCTGCCTCACTTAACCCTTATTGTTGAACTGGAACTCGATGAGGGCCAGTCTTATTGTCTGAACAGAGAGAGTAGACCAGCGATGTACAGTATTGTTGTCATTGTCACTGGCCGCCACTGCATTTTAAGATGTACGAGTAGTTTTCACTTTGCAATCTTAATAGCATCTCCAAATTTTACCCGATGAAGATGAAATAAGGGCAGCTTTATGAAGTGAAATCCGGCAGATTAAGCTGTTCATAAAAATATGTGCATGTGTCTTGTTTATGAACATCTTAATCTGCTGGATTCAAGTACACATGCACGCACACAAAGCTGCCTTGAAGAGAGTTTCTAGGGACCAAGCTGTTTTGATGCAGGGTATTTGTTGAACTTAATTAAAACAGAGGGTTGGGAGCAAAGCACTATCAAGGCTCATCTTGTCTGGCAGCTCATTCAATAATCCCAGAAGGCTTTGAGAACTAGTAGTGGAGCTATGCATATAATTAAAATGTTTGCACACAAACATCAGTCAGAACTGATGCATGTGTACTCACATAAACACAGACACGAACACAAACACACCTTAGCTATATCAGACCCCCTGGACAATATATCAATAGCAATAAAGCAACCCTCAGTGAGTTGTCTGTGTTAAGAGGCTTAGTACACTACGATAGATAGCTTTCAGCAACATTTTCCGAATCCGCTCGAGCAGACTTCGGGACAAGACACAATTGTAGTTTG
>JACXGM010022052.1:0-16931 GCA_016801145.1 Umbra pygmaea | reverse complement strand
GCCATACCAGCTATTCCGTTTCGACTTATGCCTGTTCAGATTACTCTGCCTGTTGATATCCCTAGATGTACCTTAGCCATACCAGCTATTCCGTTTTGACCTATGCCTGTTCAGATTACTCTGCCTGTGGATATCCCTAGATGTACCTTAGCCATATATGCTATTCGGTTTTGACCTATGCCTGTTTGGATTACTCTGTGCCTGTTCCTATGGAATGTCAAACAGGTCAATAAATAACATTGTGCTATTGAACATTTTGGAGTGCTCCTTACAGACATTACAGTTCCATCGTGATGCATGTCTTAACCTTTTTGAAAGTTTCTATTTACAATTAGATTAATACCAACATCTGTAGATTATCAGATACAATCAAATGGATCGTAATAAAAAGCCATACCATCACAATGCATATTATTTATTGGCACCTTTCATAACACTCATAACCGTATTTATGGCGACTGGCACTTTCCAGATGGAATTGACTGACAGGTCAGGGATGTCTCAGCCAACCCTCAGCCGGTTTATGCCAGGCGTGTTTGTTAGTCGGTATAATAGGCTTGTCGCATAAATACATGAAGTTTCCGTACACGGCGGGTAAACAAGTAAATAAAAAAGCACAATTTGAGGTTATGTCCGGTTTCCCAAATGTAAATCGGTGCTATTGACTGCACTCATGTTGCCTTAAGGGCAACGAATGAGAATGAACATGCTTTCAATAATCGAAAGCATTTTCATTCCGAAAATGTCAAAAATAATTTGTGATGCAGACATGTTGCTGTAATGTAGCCAATTTTCCCCCACCCATGGCAGACACACTTTCGCGATGAAACGCTAGACTCTTTGACATCGACTGATATCCGACCAGTATTTATTTCAGCCACGGTCCGACTTTCTTACAGCGTTTGCAAACTTTTGCCACTCCAACGCCTTTTCGGCATTGGTAATAGGCACACTGTACCCTTCAACAATATTTTCCTCCTATTTTCCACTTCACATTGAGTGAATAGTCAGCGTTTCACTGACTATTTTTGGCCAATTATGGGCGTGACATGGAACCGCAAAAGCTGCACCACGTATTAGAGACTTGATTGTGATTTATAAAGGAAAATCTGCGTAGGACGTGCGTGCGCAGGGTTTTATAAATCTGAATATTTCTTTACGTACGCACGTCCTATATTTTGTCTGTATGCCACTTCTGACGCAAATGCTTCATTATGTCACAGTACATGTTGGCATTCATGGTTCCCTCAATGAACTGTACCCCCCCCCCATGCCGGCAGCACCCAGACCATGACATTCCCACCACCATGATTGACTGTAGGCAAGACACACTTGTTTTTGTACTCCTCACCTGGTTGCCGCCAAACACGCTTGACACTATCTGAACCAAATTAGTTTATCTTTTTGTGCATCATCTTTAGAGGAGTCTTTCCTCTGGGTCGACAGCCATGCAGACCAATTTGATGCAGTGTGCAGCATATGGTCTGAGCACTGACAGGGTGACCCTCCACCCCTTCAAACTCTGCAGCAATGCTGGAAGCACTCATGCGTCTATTTCCCAAAGACAACCTCTGGATATGACACTGAGCATGTGCACTCAACTTCTTTGGTCGATCATGGCGAGGCCTGTTCTTAGTGGAACCTGTCCTGTCAAACCACTGTATGGTCTTGGCCATTGTGCTGCAGCTCAGTTTGAGGGTCTTGGCAATCTTTTTATAGCCTAAGAAGATATGTAGAACAACAATTCATTTTTTCAGATCCTCAGATAGTTATTTGCCATAAGGTGCCATGTTGAACTTCCAGTGACCAGTGTGAGTGAGTGTGAGAGTGATAACACCAAATTTAACATACCTGCTCCAAAATCACACCTGAGACCTTGTAACACTAATGCGTCACATGACACTGAGGAGGGAAAATGGCTCAATGACTTATTTGACTTATCAGGGACTCCCCTGTCAATCACTTCAAATGGTAGCCAGTCAGAGTAAACTAGCCCAGTAATTTCTCTAAAGACTTTATTATGCCTGGGATTTGAAGAGATGTAGCATCATCCACAATTAGTTGTGAAGACATTGTGTTTTATTGGTGAGCTAATAATGATAAATTAAACTATATTTCAGGCTACACCGCAAATGTGGTTGGTTAATATTAGGGGTGCACGGGAACAAAAAACTCACGGTTCGGATCATTTCTCAGATCAGAGTCACGGATCTGATCATTTTTCGGATCAGCAAAAAAAAAGACAAGACAAATAAACATAAGATGTCTTTTCGTTTATTAACAATATGGGGAATAGTATGAGAGAGAAATGTGATTAGTATTAATGTTGTTAAGGTACATTAAATCACGTTAAGCCTTTTCGTTACAATAGGCTTTAATGAAGCAGAAAGGCTTAACGTCAGATAACGCCCATAATAATTGGAATTTGGGTTAGTTGTTTTGATAATTTTCCTAGGTTATGATGAGCAATATGAGAGAGAAATGTGGTTAATATTGATTTTTGTTTAGGTACATTAAATCACGTTAAGCCTTTTCCTCGCCATAGGAGCCAATGAAGAAGAAAAATTTTACGTGAGATTATTTCTTTAATCGTTGGATTTTGGTTTAGTTTGTTTTGTCAGGCTTAAGTGTTCATGACAAGATATGGCCATGAGAAATTTGGTGATGATTGATAATTGTTTAGGTACATTTAAACCACATTAAGCTTTTTCAAGTTAAACGTTTTAGCATGTCTCATATAACCAGGGTTGCCAGGTCAAACATAAAATTCTAGCCCAATGATTACTCAAAAAACACCCAAAATGCCTTAAAACTAGCCCAATTTGTTTACGTTGCCACTGAGTAAAAAATTCCAATACTTTTTTCCAGATAAAAAAAGTACATATAAATGTGATTTCTTTTAACCTATTCTCTTAATTTTATATACTGTCATTGACTACTCTCCCTGTGGTTTTTTAAAAATAGCCCAAAAAACTGCAACCCACGACCAATATATTTTCTACCGCCAAATTGATTTAAAAGAATTTGGCTAGAAACTGTGGACATGGCAACACGATGGGTATGCGATGGGATGTCGTATCGTGGCTCAAACACTTTCAGCATGTGTTTAAAGTCCTCCTTTTGCACAACCGAATATGGTTTCATATCTGCACCTATAAACACACGTTTGCGTTTGTGATTGCTTTAGCCCGGTCTGATTAATTGCTTAAATGCAACGGTGATAAGCGGTTGTTTTGCAGCTTTCGTTTTCACTCCTGTTAGTGAAACACAGAGGTAATGTCGCTTCAAATGTGTGGCCATGCTTGATGTGTTTACACTGTCATATGGCTTTCTTGTGCCACAGTGTCTACACACTATCACGGTTTTATCCACCAACCTCTTTCCTTTATCATTATATTTAACAGGGAAGGCAAAATGCTCCCGTACAGGGGATTTAAATGACGCAGGGCGTTCAAGCTCCTCTGTTCCTCCGCTCACCATGATTACGCTGTGAGCGGACTGAACATGCGCACAACTTTTTTTTTCAGAAGTCAATCCGCGGATTACGTGTGTGCCGAACCGAAGATATTGATCCAAACGGATCACGGATCAATGACGATCCGTTGCACCACTAGTTAATATTATTATAACATGATGTCAGGACGTCCAAGAAAGTCCAGCATGCGCCAGGACTGTCTTAAGTTGATTTAGCTGCGGGATTGGGGGCAGGTGTGAGTGCATCTGCATACACAGTGAGGCAAATGCTTTTGGTGGAAGACCTGGTGTCAAGAAAGGCAGCATAGAAGCCACATCTCTCCAGGAAAATCATCTGTAAAAGGTACAGGGATTGGACTGCTGAGGACTGTGGTAAAGTCATTGTCTCTAATAAATCCCTTTATTTTGGCCATCCAGAAAAATCCTTGTCCAGAGAAGACAAGGTGAGTGCTACCATCAGTCCTGTCATGCCAACAGTAAAGTATCGTGAGACCATTCATGTGTGGGGTTGTTTCTCAGCCAAGGGAGTGGGCTCACTCACAATTTTTGCCTAAGGACACAGCCATGAATAAAGAATGGTACCAACACATCCTCCATTAGCAACTTCTCCCAACCATCCAAGAACAGTTTGGGGACGACCAATTTTTTTATTTTTTTTATTTAACCTTTATTTAACCAGGTAAGTTGACTAAGAACATTTTCTTATTTACAGCAATGACCTGGAAGCAATTAGGGTAAGGTTTCTTGCCCAAGGACACAACGACATTTGGCTCAGTCGGGAATCGAACTGGCAACCTTCTGACTACAAGTCTGACTGCCTACCCACTGAGCCATCTGCACCCCATAAGGCAAGGTGCTCCATCATATTGGAAAACCTTGCCTAATGGTTTTTTTAAGGCAAAAGTGATAACTAAGTGGCTCAGGGAACAAAACATGGAAATCGTGGGTCCATGGCCAGGAAACTCCCTAGACCCTAATCCCATTGAAGAACTTGTGGTCGATCCTTGAGGTGGTTGAACAAATAAAAACCCACATATTCTGACAAACTACAAGCATTGATCATGCAAGAGTGGGCTGCCATCAGTCAGGATGTGGAGGATGTGTCAATAAATCCTTTGACACTTATGGAGTGGTTGTAATTATACTTCAGTATACCATAGAACAAAAAGATCTAAGAACACTGAAGCAGCAGACCAATACTTGTTACATTCTTAAAACTTGAGGGCAAACTGTAGAACCCTTTTGTTTGTGTGGATAGTGTGGGAAATGGGTATGGTACAGGGCAGGAGATATTACGCTGTCGTTGTAAATATGCATCTATTACTACCTAAATCTTTGCAAAATAATTACACCTAGGGTTGACATCTAAAAAAATCATCCTTTTGATATTGATGTCAGATAATTCCATCATGTTGGTATTGTTTGTGTGTGTGTTTGTGTCATCATTACTCTGAGAGCTAAAAGCAAGGGAGACTAAGCAAAATTATGATTGGGACAGCATGATGTGACAGGATGTTACATTGGCAAGGCAAAGGAACAGAGATTAGAGCTATCATTTTCTTGCTTTTGAACATTTCAGTGTTACCGACAACTAGATTATATCAATGGGATGAGATTTGAACATGTGCGACAGTGCTTTTGAAATGGAGTAAGTGAGAATGACTTGGTCTTTCTGGTGATTCTGAATGTCAATTACAGTAGGGAATTACAAAGGGAATCAAAACAAAGTAATAACATCACAATTTCTTTTTTAATTAATTTAAGCCCCAGACCACCATCCTACAACCACCCATTATACAGCATCTACCATGTAGAAACAAGCAAGGCATTAGGATACAAAATACATGTATTTTAACATTTTTGATTTCACTGTTAGTTAACTTTGGGAATCAATTCCAATTTTGAAGGTTAACAAAGCCAAAGGTCGTCAACAATCAGAACCACATAAATCATGTAAAATAATAAACCAATTACACAAGATGAATTGCATAAATGATCCCTATATTGTGATGCCTTTTTCCCATTGACCACATTTAACCAGTGGCACCTTTTAAACCTTTATTTAGGGAAATCAAGCTGAGACCAGAGTCTCTTTTACAGTTGTGCCCTGTGATACAACATTGTAACAACACCAAACTTAAACTGAAACTAAAACAGTATGTTTGTAAATATGCATAATATCACTACTGTTGGGTAACAATCACATACAGTTGTATGCAAAAGTGTATGCACCCCTGACAATTTCCATGATTGTCATTTATAAATATTTGGGTGTTTAGACAAAAATGTCTGCTAAAGGAGGCTCAACTAAATATTGATGTGATATTTCTGATGGGGTGCTCAAATGTATGCACCTGTCTAATTTCATTTGATGCATATTGCACATTTGCTGTTCATCCAATAATTTCACTACTGAAATATTACTGTGTCCTTCAGTTATTTGATAGATCAAAATGAAATTGCTGATCCAAACACCCAATTATTTATCAATGATCATGGAAATGGTTAGGGGTGCCTAAGCTTTTGCATACGACTGTATTACAGTATTGTAATCATAATGATTGTGCTTCACAATACTCCATGTCTTTTTCTGACATGGTCATGTGTGTTTCAGAGAGTCCTTGAGCTAGAGGTTGCTGCAGTGGAGCCCCACCTCATCTTCATTGATGAGGTTGGTTTTTAAACTCACAAAAAGACGAAAGCGATATCATCGGCCAGCATGCCATTGCTGAAGTCCCTGGCCAGCGCAGAGGGAACATCACAGTGTGTGCCGCGATTACCCACCACGGCGTCATCCATCACCATGCTACCCTTGGCGCCTACAACACTGCCCATCTGATCACATTCCTGGATACCCTACACAACACTCTCATTCCACCAGATCAGATAGACGGCCCAGAGCAGCTCAGGTACGTTGTCATTTGGGACAACTTAAGTATTCACCGGGCTGCTCTGGTTCGTAACTGGTTCACTGCCCCCCCACACTTTTTAGTCCATATTCTCCATTCTTCAATCCTATAGATGGATTTTTTTTCTGCCTGGAGATGGACAGTGTATGACTGAAATCCACAAACACAGATAGCCCTTTTCCAAGCTATGGAAGATATATGTGGAGATATAGCAGTTGACGATTTTCAAGGCTGGATTCGCCATGCTAGGCGATATTTCCCCCACTGTGTAACAGGAGTCCCAGAGTTAGACTATATTTACATTTATATTTGGTATTTCTGTTCATCGTTATTTCATGCTTATATATGTGTTTCAGTATCTATTTCATATTCCAGTTCTTATGTACTGTTGTTTTCGGTTTCCATAGAATGTGTTTTCAGGTTCTATGTGTATGTAGCCCGACCGAGTTGGTCCAATTACATAAGCACTTTCAGCTGGTAGCTTGGTCCCTATATTAGTCCAGGTGGGGGAGAGGAGGGCGTGGTTCATTACAGTTTTTGCCCGTTGCTTGAACAAATTTTGCAAAACTTCGCTCATTGCGCCAAAACTCTACAAACAAGTAAACATGACACAACACTGGGAAATATACCATTCACATCTGTGTCAAATTGAAACTACTATCAAAACCTAAACTCTGCTACCAAAACCAGACATTTTTTTTGTCAAAACGTAACTCTGATGACAAAATGACACATACTTGCATCATATGCATACACTTGCATACACCTAAAGCAAATAGGCCTACTCAATATTGTACATTGCAGCACTGTACATTGCAGTAACATGAATTCAGATGAAGCAAAAAATAATAGAAAAAACACTATACTGTAAACACAGAAAATAATGGCAATTGTGCATATGTGGGCTCATAAATCCCACCATCCGTTGGGGTCTGGCCACAGGACCTCATTGACATCGCAAGCAATGTCTTCTCCCGCTAGGCACCAGGGAACCATCCATGGATTAGTGTCTCCTGAATGTCGCCGCAGGCCTGTTCCATTTGCCTGCAGAAGAAGCATGCAGGCATGTGGTTGGCAGTCATATACATGCCATCTCCAAGCCGAAAATAATTCCTCTATAGGGTTTAAAAATGGTGAGTAAGGGGGCAAGTATACCACTTCAAATTGATTGTGGTTGGTGAACCAGGCCTGGATCAGAGCAGCCCGATGGAGACTAACATTATCCCATACCACCACAAACCTGGGCTGATCTGGTCTGTTCTGTACAACCATATTATGGAGAGCATCTAGAAATGTGAGTACATTGACTATTGTATGGACCTAGTTTTGCATGATGATGCAGAAGCCCTCGAAGGCTTATGGTGGCACACAATGTGATATTACCCCGCGCTGCCCTGGGACGTGCACAATTGCCCTGTGGCCAATTACATTACGACCCCGTCGTCTTGTTTTGCTCAGGTCGAATCCAGCCTCATCAATGAAAATGAATTAATGAGGCTGTGCAGCTCCATCCATGGCCAATATTTTCTGTAACAAAAATAATAGACATAGTACTGAACTACAGTGCTACACATACAGAACTCTCACCCCATCACACAGGTACCTGTGTAGCTCTCCGAATGGGTCCATGTGGTACTGATATTGTACACATTCAGCTGCTACTGGATTTCACCAATACTGTATTGTAAATGTGAAGGACAGTTACACTTACCCATACATATTCAGCTCGAAGTCCTTTGACCCAGACACTGTTCCTCTCAAATGGGACCCTGTAGAGCAGCTTCATGTTGATGTTGTTTTCCCAAGATGCGTCTGATGGTGGTGATGCTCACATGCTTTATGTTGTTGAACACTTGCCTGTCTGCAAGTATTTTCTGTCATAGCTGGTGGAGACGGATGGCATTGTCTGCCCTCCCCCAGAAGGTATTCTAGTCATTCTAGAGAAATACAACCACAAATTGTCATTGGTTTGCTTCTTTTTCAAACACTGTACTGAAACATCTCAATATAAATAATCATGGTATTTTTTCACGAAAACTAGCACGTTGGCTGCAAAAGAAGCATTAACACCCTGCAACACACTGTACACATGATGTGGTAATGTGATATAATGTAGTACAGTGCTGTAAATACCATTTGAGCCCAGTAGAATGTAGAGAGGTGAAGACATACCTGTTTTCTAGTCTGAATGTTCTTATTACAGATGCCACTGTGAAGCGGTTTAGATTAGGATGGACTCTCCACCCAGCTTCCCTCATAGTCAGGCCATGGTTGATGACATGGTCCATCAAAGTTTCTCTTATACCATCAGAAATAGGGGTCCGTGCATGGCCTCGTCGACCTTGACCTTGTCCTCCTCCTCTTCCTTTTTCTCTACTTCTGCCTCTTGCTCTCCCTCAATCCATGCTTGCAAATTCTTGAAATGCCTAAACTGAGGGCTTTTTGTAGCTTGCTGATTGGTGTTCAGTTTTACAATTGCCTTCAGGTGTGTATTTGAGTGGTTGCAATTACACTGTGTTTTGTATTTTGGATCCATGTGTTTTCCAAATGGTACCCTGAGATTAAATTTTTGAACGAAGTGTCTTATGTATGAAATAGAGTGTAGTATGCAGGACCAAGTGTGTTGCATAAAGGAGTAAGTGTGTTGCAGAATTGCAACTAGAGTGCAAAGCAGTGCTTTTGTTTAAGGTATGGGTACATTGGGCAAAAACTGTAATATTCTGTATTCCGTTGGGTGTGTGGTGAGAATCCAGGGTGCAGCACTAGTAAGTTGTGAGAAGAGTGTTGTCTTGTTTGAGCATATTGCGTACGCTCTGTATATATATATTTATTTTTGTGTCCACGCCACGGTAAGAGTGTTTTGGTTGAGATGTACACTGTGTACATGGTTTTTGTGGGAAAATTTAAATGTATTTGTTACCGTGTATTTGTATGTTTTGAGTATAAAAACAATATTCTCAAATATTTTACACCACACATATGTATTCACTGTCTGCAGTAAGTGTAACACTGAAAAATAAAAAGGCAAATTCATAATGATGAATAGAAAATTGTTTTCTATTCATCATTGTGTTTTACATTGGGCACATCAGTGTTCAACTGGTTCTTGTAAATTTCTATTCATATCATGGTTTGTGTGTGTCATTTGAAAACAAAATACAATTTTGAGGGAAAATAACATTGTTTTGAATATAAAGATTCATTTTGCAGGAGAATTAAGGGGTTTTGCCCATTGTGTTTTTTTATTTCAGAACACTATTTTCACAACATTACACAAAATTCTTTACGTAAAACACAAAAATCTAACAGGAAGTGACTTGCTTTCCTTTTCCAAACACAACCAAACAAAATGCTACACTCATTCACTTTTCTCACGCACACTTCTCACGTATGTACACACTAATAGCTGAACTGATCATTAACCAATCACTGTTTTGGTATAGACTCATAAATAGACTGCAAATGTCAGATAACCTGTTTAGAACAATTGATGCAGACATTGCAGGGAGAGCGAGTGGATAAGAACGAGGACAAGTTAGAGGAGGTAGAGGACGAGGGCGAAGAAGAGGTGGAAGGAAAATGGTGGAGGCATGTGGAGGCATGTGGTGACATAGAGACTGCTTCTGTCCAAGGATGGATATGCTGCTCTAGGAGATTCTTTTCTCGCTGTTTAGCAAGAGAGAATATTGCTTTTGATGTAGACTAAGTGTTCTGTCCAGAGGAGGGATGTACCTTAAACACCAAAACACTACACACAATTTCTTCCCTATACAATTTCTACTTTTGTTTTTCATATCTTTATGGATTCTGTACAAATTCGCAAATGGCATATGGTTTTGTCTTTATATTCTGTACTATGGTAATTAGAGTAATGTTTTGGAAAAATAAATATTCTGTTTCAGCATCTTTTTGGTGTTTACTGATTCAAACCCTCAACAGATTTACTTTCACTTGAACATTGTATGAAACTTTACATTTAGGATAATGAATGCCAGAAGAACAACAGTGTTTACATGGTATATCCAAACATTTACTATTGTGAAAGAAGTGTTTGTCATTTGATGCAAATGCTTTATTCTGACGTGTTTATTGCATTTTGAATGCAGTGTTACATTTTGAAGATGTGAGGCATTTTGCATTTTGTGTGTGCAGTTTTGGGAATTGTGTGTAGAGTTTTGAAAAAAGGAGAAATAGTTTTGAAAATGTGTGTAGGCAGTTGGCAAAAACTGTAAGGTCCTTTAACAGAGTCAGAACTGCCATCGCTTCAACTTCAGGGGCCTATACTACAAAGCGTAACTTCAGGTTTTACCCTGGGTTTTCAGTATCACGACGTTAGGTCACCTGTTGCTGGGTTACATTGCCATGGTAAATTATTCTGCAAACCTAACCTGCTCCGGAGCAGGTTATAGTCGAGATAACCGATTAACCCAAACAGAAGCACTGCCTACTGACCAATCAATTCTCAATTGCAAAATGGGTCACCATTCTGGGAGTCGCCATTGGCTTTCTGTGATGAGATCAGCGGAGGGAGTGCAATACATCGAAGTTGTGCGCTTACAGTTCCACAGACTTTATGCATAATGTTGGGTTTGTTTGTGATAGGTATTTTAATTTACAGTATGGTCTGTTGATACGGACCAACATCAATGTATCCCCTTTCACTCTAGAGAGAGTACATACAGTGCCTTGCGACAGTATTCGGCCCCCTTGAACCTTTCGACCTTTTGCCACATTTCAGGCTTCAAACATAAAGATATGAAACTATATTTTTTTGTGAAAAATCAACAACAAGTGGGACACAATCATGAAGTGGAACGAAATTTATTGGATATTTTAAACTTTTTTAACAAATAAAAAACTGAAAAATTGGGCGTGCAAAATGATTCAGTCCCCTTAAGTTAATACTTTGTAGCGACACCTTTTGCTGCGATTACAGCTGTAAGTCGCTTGGGGTATGTCTTTATTAGTTTTGCACATCGAGAGACTTACATTTTTGCCCATTCCTCCTTGCAAATCAGCTCGAGCTCAGTGAGGTTGGATGGAGAGCGTTTGTGAACACCAGTTTTCAGTTCTTTCCACAGATTCTCGATTAGATTCAGGTCTGGACTTTGACTTGGCCATTCTAATACCTGGATATGTTTATTTGTGAGCCATTCCATTGTAGATTTTGCTTTATGTTTTGGATCATTGTCTTGTTGGAAGACAAATCTCCGTCCCAGTCTCAGGTCTTTTGCAGACTCCATCAGGTCATTGTTCCAGAATGGTCCTGTATTTGGCTCCATCAATCTTCCCATCAATTTAATCTGAGATAAATGACCTGAAATATTTCAGTTGGTGTGCAATGAATCTAAAATATATGAAAGTTTAATTTCTATCATTACATTATGGAAAATAATGAACTTTATCACAATATGCTAATTTTTTTAGAAGGACCTGTACGATAAAATTGTTATATACGCTCAGCATTAAGCAACACATTGGTTTAATGGAATACACAATTATAGTTATAGTGTGGCTCGGGAAAAGGACGTTTGGGGTCCCCTGCTGGAGCTGCTGACCCCACGACCCGATCCCAGATAAGCGGACGAAAATGGATTGATGGACAATTATAGTCAGTGATATTGATGAGTCTGATGCATTTATAAATACACAGGTGGCAATTTTTTCCCAGCTTTCCTTCCTGTTTTATGTCTGGATTACATTGTTTATGCTCTTCATTTTCTCTAAAATTATCATTTACTACAGTTAAGTGAAATATAAGTGGCTCTCATAGACTTGTCTGTGTCTACGATTGGTCCAATGGTGCACACACCGCCCCTTTTATGTGAACGCGCTTGTCACTAGATTGGGAAATCCTGTGTTGACATAACAAATTGATAACCACCGTCGTGACATCTCTTATCTAGATCGCAATTGTTAGGTTCATTGAAGCCAGGTAATGAAAAGAAATCCAGAGCAGGTTGAACTTGCTTCGTTGTATAGGCCCCAGGACTGCCAAAGCACTTGTTTACAGTATTTCCCGATTGCTAAACACTAAAAGTGAATGCCCAGACCAAAGCATCGAAACCGTACCGTTTGCATGCATGTTGTACACACAGGCATCAAAACGAATAAACACATTGTTGGCATTGCACTGTAAACAATTCTGCAACACATGGTGCAAAACACTACACACAGTGTTGCATGTTACACACGTTGGCCAATGATGAAACACTCTGCAGTCAGCACATTCATTCAATAATCAAAACACACACGACATTAGCAACACCCCTGCACACACAGTAAAACACTTAACTGGTAATTGAACACCAATCAGTCACAAATGTAGCACTATAAATAGATATCAGGTATGCGCACCTGAGTGCCACAGTACCACACTAATGGCAGTTGAGTGTGTCCACATGGATAAATACCAAGTAGACACCCTCTTCCATTGGTTGGAGGGACCCTGCCATGATTGTGGTGCTCTCCGAATGTGTCCAACCCAATCCACAGTTGTTGTGCCACATTGTAGATGCTGTACTGCTGTGTTCAGGCACACACCATATTGACATGTTGGTGTCTGCATGTTCTGTTACAGACCATCCTGGGCTTCGATGCAGCAGCCATGAGTCTATTCAAATACTGCTGTGTATTTAATTACAGTTTTTTTCCCAATTGCTAACACACTAAAATGACAAGCATAGCACAATTATTTAAACACAGAGAGCAAAACCTCTACTCAAGTCTCCAAAAGTCTAAACACATTTTCTGCTTTACACATTTTGCAATTCTAAATGGCACCTTTTAAATTCACTGAGCATAGTTCTCTGCATAAGACACAATAATCTGACAGCAAGTCACATGTTTGCCATTTCAAAACACTGCCATTCAAAATGACAATACATGAGCTATTTGGCAACATATGCGCCACCTGGCCAAACCCCTCAATGCTTAATTGTTACCACTTCAATCAGGAAGTAAGCGTTATAAAAAGACTACATGTGAGGATCTTTTGGTTGTTTACAACTACAATGGAAGACATTGCAGAGAGAGGAAGAGGACGAGGGAGGGCAAAAATAAGAGGAGGAGGACCCAGCTGTGTGACAAGATGCTGCCTAATTATTTTTTATTTTTGTAAGCATATTTTCGTACAGTTCAGTGTAAATATATCTGCTATGAAGTGTGTGCCATGTGGTGCAAAAGTTTGATTTTGATAATGCTATATGTAGTTTTGGTTGCAGTGCTTCATTTTGCTGGATATAAGAGATATTTTGCAGTTTGGGTGTGTGGTTTTGTGAATTGTGTTGAGTATTTCGATAAAACCACACTGGTTTGCAAAATTGTGTTTTAGCAATTAGAAAAAACTGTAAGCTGGGTTTAATCTGGCGATTGGGCCGAAACATCTTTGGCCAAAGGGCCATCGTAAAAGTCCCTGGGCAGCATGGAGGCAACACCACTATGTGTGCCGCCATTAGTGGTCAGGGGGTCCTCCATCACCATGCCACCCTGGGTCCCGACAACACTGCACACATACTTTTCTGGTTGCACTACATGCCGTGTTCACACCGGACCGACCAGGGCAGCCCATGTTTGTTGTCAACTGGGATAATGTCAGTTTCCACCGGGCTGATCTGGTCCAGGACTGGTTCGCCAACCACAACCATTTCATGGTGCTGTTCCTGCCCCCTTGTTCCCCGTTCCTCAAGCTGATCGAGCATAGCGGTGGAAAGTCTATGACTGCCTACCACATGGGCATGTGCCACTCCTGCGAGCGATGAAGGAGGCATGCAGAGACATCGAGGTGGGGTCAATCTACGGGTGGATACGCCATGCCCGGCAATATTTCCCACTGTTGCTGGCAAGGGAGGACATCGTCTGTGATGTGGACGAGATGATGTGGGCAGACGTGATCCCTGACAGGGCTGTGCTGTCATTGTACCTGTGTTCGTGTGGTTTGGTATCGTCACCACCTGCAATAGCAACACCTACACAAGGTGTCCATTGCTTGTAATGGGAGTCGCTGTTCTGCACCTGTACAATATGTCAATGATGCTTGATTGTATATAAACGGTTTACAAACTACAAATGACAGCAGTGTCTTGAATACAGTTGACCAGTATGCTGTGTCTGCTTTAACTGTTTATTGTGCATGTGCATGTGTGTTTCCTATCCATCCAAAGAGGGCCTCTTGAAGTCAGAGTGTTACTATCTGATTGCAGAATGTCTTTTTGACACGGCAGTTAGATGTTACAGTATTTCTGAATTGCTAAAACACTAAAATCCATTTGTAAAACTAAAGTTGCAAGTGTACAAACCACTTTATTCATTGAATAACACAGTTTGCAGAATTTTAAACACTTCAAATGTGGTTAGGCACAACTAGCAAATCGGAATCACTCTTTGTGCAAAACTGTAAACACATTGTCATTCACAAAGCACATATATTACTGTGCTGCACTTCAACTCAAAATGGCACACACTGCCCCCAAAAGTGAAACACAAGCAACACACTGTTGTCATCGGTAACACACAAGCACTCAATATTGAACACACCTGTTTTAAATCTGTAATGTGTTGCACCTAATCAGTAATCAGGATTTAAAGCCATGTCAAATCCAAATGGCATGTGTGATTGTCACAATGGAGGGCAGGAGAGAAGGAGGAAGTGGAAGTGGAAGTGGACGAGGAAGAGACAGAGGAGGAGGAGGAAGAGACAGAGGAGGAGGAAGAGACGGAGGAGGAGGAGGAGGAGGAGGAGGAGACAGCAGAGAAGGAAGACACAGAGGAGGAGGAGGAGGGGGAGGAAGATCAGGAGCCATCATTTCCAATGAAATTAGAGAAACAATCATACACCATGTTCTGGTTCTTGGAATGAGTATAAGGGAAGCAGGACTATGTGTTCAGCCAAATATAAGCAGGTTCTCTGTGGCCTCCATTGTCAGGTCATTCAGAGAAGAGAACAGGTAACTGTACTATCATTTGTGGTCCCTTTAAACTTACAGTATAGTATGTACAGTCGTGGAACGTCTCAGTAAATTACTGTAAAATATCCAAAAAATTTGGCCCTTTGCTTGCAGTGATATACTTGTATAATAGTATTTTATTTATTGTACATATTTGGTGACATTTCAATGCTTTAGGCCTGACTGTATAATTCTAACAAGAGGATTTATTTGCTAGAATTTAAAGACTGCCACATGCCGGTGGAAGGAGAAGTATGTTCTCACAACAGCAGGAGACCATTATTGTCAATATGGTTCTTCAAAATGATCTAATTTTCTGCGTGAAATACAACAGTGAGTTTAGGAAGACAACATGAATTTTGAAGGAATCAACAGTGTGAGTCTCTCCACAATTGACCGTGTAACGCAACCTGATAAGTCTCAAACAAACCTACATAGTAACATTTCAGAGAAATTCTGAAAGGGTATAAAAGAGCTACGATATCAATATGTACAAGTAAGTAATCATGTCCAGAGATTATACAGCACTATTGAGTTACTGTGCATCTATACTGTGTTAAATGTAATGCAGCACATGTATACAGAGGCATGACGCCTGGAATGCTATGTCATTTACGTTACTTCTAAAATTAACTTTTGTTCATTTCTATAGAGAATGTTTCAACTGGATTCCATGGAGAGGCCTCATGAGTGCCTCTTCTTGGATGAAACTCGCTTCAATCTCACCAAGAGAAGGAAAGGCCGCAACATTATTGGTCAACGTGCCATTGTACAGTTGCCAGGGAAGCGTGGTGGAAACGTAACCATATGTGCTTCATCAGCAGCTACATGGTTATTCAACACCATGTGACTGTAGGGCCTTACAACACTGCCCATCTTATGAGGTTTCTGTATGCTCTACAGAAGCACTACTGAGACGTAAACAGAGAGGTGATGAACAGGCAGAGCATCCCATGTATGTGGTCATCTGGGACAATGTGAACTTTCACCGTGGTCCTGAAATGTGTGCCTCCCACCATACTCGCCCTTCCTTAATCCCATTGAATCATTTTTTTCTGCATGGAGGTGGAAGGTCTATGACGAAAATCCTTATGCACAGGACAATCTCATTCAGTCAATGGATGCAGCATGTGACAACATTGGAGTGGAAGTGATTCAAGGTTGGATTCGGCATGCTAAAGGATTCTTTCCCCGTTGTTTAGCAAGGGACAGGATTGCCAGTGACGTTGATGAGGTCCTGTGGCTTGACCGTGCCCAGAGGCATGATGCTGAGGCACAATGATTCCAACACATTCATGCAATCGATCTGCTGCATATTTTGTTTGTGACTACATTTATATGTGTGCAGGATTGTGCATGTACTTCATAATAAATATAATTTTGCCCCTGCTCTGCCCTGAGTGAAGTGTTTTGCATTTATCTCTGTAGTGTGTAATGACTGCTGTGTAGTGTTTATGCATTAGCTGGATGTGTGTGTTATCTGAAAACAGTGTTTCGTTTTGGGTAAAGATAACATAGTTCTGAAGCAATTGTTTGATATAGCAAGACAAGTCAAAGGTTTTGACAGTGTAGCTTAAGTTTGGTGGTTTGTGTTTAAGGATTT